>AYEL01085856.1:0-36924 GCA_000484575.1 Olivierus martensii
GGGCTGCACTGAGTTCGCACGATCCAAACTATCTCACGAGAAGGGTTGACTTCTAACCGCATGCGCAGTGGGGCGAAGTTCAATCTTCTTCAATGGCGCCCAATTTATACAAATGCGCAACGTGCTTCAATACATCAATATAATCATCGTTACTTGTATTATTTACGTCACTAACAATTAAACTTGTTGATCATTTTGCTAAAAACATTTATGAATGCCTCCATCTTAAATCACGTGACCTGGCTCACTGAATTGATTCTTTATCAAACGAAACTGTGACGTCAACAAAAAACTGTGAAGGTTTAGTTAGGTGTGTTATTAACGCTTATGATTATTTTACGATATTTTATTTGCTCAAACAAAGATTCAAACAAGCAATCGTGACCGAAAATATAGCGACTTTCTGAAATAAAAGAAATAAAATAAAAATTTCTATAAATTAGGGTTTTTCGAATAACTTGAGAATTCATTTATGTATTAACAGAAAAAAATTAAGCCAAATGAATATGCAAATGTAAATTTAGGAACATCGAAAGGAAGTTTACAGTCAATCAAAACAACGATGGTCAAATTTTTGATGGCGATTCAAAGGGAATCTGAAGAAATCTCACAATTCAGTAGAATTGAGAAAACAATAATTAGGTGTTTACAGATCAAAAGACACGATTTATTTATTATTAAAATACATAAAAAGATAATTAATTCCATTTTTTATAAGTATAACTTTAAAATCTCTGATCTATAACAATACAATAGTATGCAGGGTCGCCGAGAGAAATTTTCGGGCCCATGACAAGTCTGTGGTCCTCACTTAAAAAAAAATATATCATTTTGGTTTAATAAAATTATATAAAACATTAAAGATTTATTTTAAAAAATTTACAATAAGTTCAAAATTCGATACATTACATATCATACAAAATACAAACATTAATGAACAAGGCAGTGAGAAGAAATAATGCAGTGTGTCTATTATTAATATTAACTATGATAAACTACTGTATTCGTATCTAGAATATACTTTCATACTACAGAATAGAAGAATATATTCAAGAATAAGACATCAATAATACATGAATATATAAATGTAAAACAGGTTAATCTTAAAACCCTTTCTATATTTCTTTTCTTATAGATTATTATATAAATATTTTTTCTTTTGCTAATGCAAGAACATACAAAAATTTTATATATCTCTTAAAAATAGCATATGTATGACACCAACAGAGTATAAAATATTTGCCCTGAATATGTACGTTTTATTTTTATTCATGGAAAGAATCTATAGATTTTCTGAAATCAATTTTCGCGATTTCGTATTATTCTTTAAATTTCTTATAAAAAATATTGCCATTTTTTATTATACATATATGATATTTGAACAAATACATATGTGGATATTTTACCATTTTAAGCAAGATAAAACAAAAATTTTTTCCAAAACTTATCAAAATTCAATTTCTTTACCGAAGGAGAAATTTTATTTTTATTATAAAAAAAAAATTAAATAAACTTAGTTTTTTAAAAATGATTTCTAGACGATTATTATTTTAAATTCTGCAACAAAGTTTGATTCTATTGTTTGTTTGTGTTATATATTACTTGACATGCAAATGGTGTGACGTCGCAGTTTTGGATTCCATTAGAAGAAAAAAAATTCTGTCCGAGATCCTACAGTTCATATTGACGATATATCGGCGAACGCGTGTCACTGTTCGTTCGCCATTAAAAGGCAAAATCAAATCTTATCTGTATAACAATCGTTGAATCTATAAGCTGCTAATCAGTGTTTACGGGTTCGTTTGTTAAAAAACTCCAAAGTGAGCCCAATTGTCCTTCTTGGGAAAATTGATAATTAAAAACTGTTTTCGTGAACAATTCATTTCATTAATGTTAATTTTTTTGTAGCAAATATGGAAAAATAAATATTTTTCTATATTTTTAGGACATTTTAAATGAGTTTTATCTGCATTTTTAATATTAACATTTGTGGGAAGGAGCTGGAACGAATTAATCAATTTTCAATTAAATCGTATGGGGAATTGCGCCTTGGATAACGATGGTAATCCTGGAACGGATTACCGTCGTTAACCAAGGTACCACTGTATATAATCTTGAATTTCTTATACAGATTCTGCTATTTATTGATATCTATAAATTTATCTCATATTTATCACATAAAAAAATAAACTTACAATTGAACTAAAAATATAAACTGATTAACAAATTCTAAGAAAGATATTTTATCTAATTTCAATAAAACTATGGCTGTAGTTCAATATTACTCGGTTTCCTCACTGTTGTGGTTCTTTATTCCAACTGACGTCAGATTGGGCTGCACTGAGTTCGCACGATCCAAACTATCTCACGAGAAGGGTTGACTTCTAACCGCATGCGCAGTGGGGCGAAGTTCAATCTTCTTCAATGGCGCCCAATTTATACAAATGCGCAACGTGCTTCAATACATCAATATAATCATCGTTACTTGTATTATTTACGTCACTAACAATTAAACTTGTTGATCATTTTGCTAAAAACATTTATGAATGCCTCCATCTTAAATCACGTGACCTGGCTCACTGAATTGATTCTTTATCAAACGAAACTGTGACGTCAACAAAAAACTGTGAAGGTTTAGTTAGGTGTGTTATTAACGCTTATGATTATTTTACGATATTTTATTTGCTCAAACAAAGATTCAAACAAGCAATCGTGACCGAAAATATAGCGACTTTCTGAAATAAAAGAAATAAAATAAAAATTTCTATAAATTAGGGTTTTTCGAATAACTTGAGAATTCATTTATGTATTAACAGAAAAAATTAAGCCAAATGAATATGCAAATGTAAATTTAGGAACATCGAAAGGAAGTTAACAGTCAATAAAAACAACGATGGTCAAATTTTTGATGGCGATTCAAAGGGAATCTGAAGAAATCTCACAATTCAGTAGAATTGAGAAAACAATAATTAGGTGTTTACAGATCAAAAGACACGATTTATTTATTATTAAAATACATAAAAAGATAATTAATTCCATTTTTTATAAGTATAACTTTAAAATCTCTGATCTATAACAATACAATAGTATGCAGGGTCGCCGAGAGAAATTTTCGGGCCCATGACAAGTCTGTGGTCCTCACTTAAAAAAAAATATATCATTTTGGTTTAATAAAATTATATAAAACATTAAAGATTTATTTTAAAAAATTTACAATAAGTTCAAAATTCGATACATTACATATCATACAAAATACAAACATTAATGAACAAGGCAGTGAGAAGAAATAATGCAGTGTGTCTATTATTAATATTAACTATGATAAACTACTGTATTCGTATCTAGAATATACTTTCATACTACAGAATAGAAGAATATATTCAAGAATAAGACATCAATAATACATGAATATATAAATGTAAAACAGGTTAATCTTAAAACCCTTTCTATATTTCTTTGCATATAGATTATTATATAAATATTTTTTCTTTTGCTAATGCAAGAACATACAAAAATTTTATATATCTCTTAAAAAATAGCATATGTATGACACAAACAGAGTATAAAATATTTGCCCTGAATATGTACGTTTTATTTTTATTCATGGAAAGAATCTATAGATTTTCTGAAATCAATTTTCGCGATTTCGTATTATTCTTTACCAAAAGAATCGGTAAAAAAGTAATATTTTTCGAATCAGTTATAAGTTTTTTTTAATGCATAAATACTGAATAATATAAACATAATTCTGTACAATATCTACATAAAAAGATAGGCTAAAATGTGATCATAATCTTTTTTACGTAGGCTAATAGAATGAAAATTATAATCTTTCTTTATATTTTAGGTATCAATAAATTTTTAACATTTTTCATTCCTCTTTCTTTGCATTCCTTGCATGCAGTAAATGAAAAAAAAAATCAATTTTAAAGTGATAAATTATTAAAAGCTTTTTTCGGTTATGTATGACGGTATATTTAAATCGCCATTTTATTTTCTCATAAATCTCTTTGCATTCCTTGCATGCAGTAAATGAAAAAAAAAATAAATTTTAAAGTGATAAATTATTATAAGCTTTTTTCGGTTATGTATGACGGTATATTTAAATCGCCATTTTATTTTCTCATAAATATTATTTAGTTCGAAACAAAAATCTTATAATCCGGCATTATGTAGTCAAAAAACCCTGTAATCCAGCATCTAGCCTCCCGTCGTTCCACCATTTGTTTGTATTTTGCTCATAAATATTAACCTATTTTCCGTAGAAAAAGTATCACCGTGGCTGTTTATCTTATCTATATTCCCATTTAATAATAACTTCGATGTTGCATTATCTATTCTTTTTGTTTAAACTATTCACTGATATTTTTTCATAAAGATCAAGTCGTAGTTCTCGATGACACATCATACTTCCGGTTTCTTTATAATAGCTTTAAAACTTAGATTTTTATGACATTCAATATAGAGGTTATGCCATTGAAGATGGTTTTCGTGGGCATATATTTTAACCCATTATCTTTCATTATCCTTTATTTTGAAATAATTAATATAGATTATTTAATTCTTTCCATAATTGCTTGCATGTAAAAATCAGGTATTAGGAAATTAATTGATTCAAGTTAGTTATAAAATTAATATTGTAATGAGAATAAAATCCTCTTTAAAAATTATATAACAGTCGTTAATAAATACTTCTTATTCTATTTTAAATTACAAAAATTACAAGATAATTATTTTAGACTTGCTATTGCAAAAATTTAATAATTTTTTTTGTATGATTATGAATTGCAATCACTTGGTCTTGTATGGATGATGATGATATTCTATATTTATTATAAAGACTTTTCACATGGAAATGATAAGCTAATTAGTAAGAAAATAAGATTTTTACTATAATTTAAAAGTGTTATTTGGTTGACATTATTGTTTTTTAATCAATAACTAATTAAACATTTCTAAATTATAGCAAGAATCTCATTACTGCATCTTGTTTATTCAGTTTGAAGCAGAATTCTTATAATCCGATATTATATAGTCCGAAAAATTCGGTAATCCGGAATCCAGCTTCGTGTTAATCACTTATACAGTATGTAAAGCTTCAACCATTATTCTAATTCGCTCCGCCATTTTGAAAGCTGCAGAATGCAAACCCTGTTTATCCAGTAATATCGTAAATTATTTTATTTATTTATTTAAAATATAATGTCTTCCAAAATGAATAAAACAGTATTATTTGTGGAATATATAAATCGTCCGGCATATTTGTACTCCGGACAGTCTTGGTTCATCGATACCGGATTATCGGAACTTTATACTATAGATAAATTTTAAATTTATTTTTTTTAATGGTTCCTCCAAGAATAGTTGTTTGATGACATAATACACCATTAAATACGCTATTTACGAATGTCGAAATTCAAATATAAGATACAATTGCATACCAAATTTGGTCTTGGTAGAACAATTCGATACAGTAGAAATATTAGAAAAGAAATTGTTTCTTTTTGGCCTATTTTTGTTAATTAATCCACTCATTAATTGGATTCGATGTGACTTAAATTTGGAATTCACCTCCAATTTTATAATTATCTCCAATATAAACATCTAAATCCACAGATTAGTTGATACATATGGGACACTTCGCTTATTCGAAGGTGCTGCCACTGTTGGCAGTACCTGGCATTACCATGGGCGTTACTAATTTCACTTTTGTTGTAGATAGTGGAAGGTCGGTTATTATTGTTTCTACGAATCTTATGGTAGTTTTATTACAAAAAAACTTTTATAATTAAAACTTTCAATAGATTAATCCATTTTTATTAATAGTTGAGTTCGAGGCGTTTCGTTCATTTCTTGTATTTTAAAAAACTTTTATAATTAAAACTTTCAATACATTAAAACATCATTTTTATTAATAGTTGAATGTGTACTCTCCATAGAGGCGCTTCGTTCTTTTTTGTATACAATAGAGTCTATGAGTGTGTCCTACTGTCTCAACTAATCTGTGGTCGAAATCAATCATATTTATCCGAGAACTAAAATTACAGTGGGTCGAATTTCAACCGTAATAGTTCTTGTAATAAGAGGTAATCAGTCATAGTGAACCACAATACTTATGTTTAGTTTTTCGTGATCCAAGATTCGGTTACAGAAATCGAACCATAATCGATGTTTGTACATTTATAGCTTCTCTTTGAATTTTCGTAAGGATGAGGAGTTTTAAATGATAATTATATTGGTTACAATTTCACTTTTTAATAATTGTTAACTTTTAAAATTGTTATATTTATTTTTATAGCTAAATAATTCAGTATTCGCACGAAAGCAGTTATACTTCTTCTATAGTTAATATGGAGGTAGTAGCCGATGGAAGTTATATTTACGTACTTTTTACTGTTTAAATATCTGACGAAATTTTACATAATTTTAATCCAAACTGTTATAAAGAGCTAAATTTAATCGTGCAATCTCATTAATTAAATATATTTTTCTTTTATCTGGTGTGTTTCAAAATTTGTGTTTTTATGGACAGATTATAGTATTAATTGGAACAAGTATTTTATACCATTCGTTAACTTTTATTTAGTTAAACACGAATCCATTTTCTACATTTTTATATCCTTTATTAACATTTATCACTGTATTTTTTCAATTTTAAAATAGACTACTGACAAAAATTTATCGACGTACTACAGTAATACAGCGATGTTTTTCTTATATTATCGTTAAAATTATGATAAATCTGTAAATGCACTTCAACAAACTCGCTAAATTATATCGATCTAGATCTTGCGCAGTAACCTTACGATTGTTATACTGTTATTAATTTTTCTTTTATAAAAAAGGAAATTAAAAATATCCAATATTCATATTGTAGCCGTTTTTTTTTCTTTTTAACTTAATAATTTCGTTCCATTTTTATCGTCATGCAAGCTTCAAAATGTTTAGCACCGGGTGAAGAAAAACTTCTTCGTAAAATTTTGTGTATTGAGAGAGGACCTCGAAACAATTCGAAAATGTCTAATGAACATATGGTCTAAATGGCATCGTTTTTGAGTTATAACTCTTTAAAGCTAGCCAATCACCATCGAGTACACAAAACGTCACGACGAATCGCGTTACCAAGACGCGTCGCTCTCCTACTTACAATCGAGTAATAAGAAGGCGAGCGACGCGTCTTGGCAACGCGATGCGTCGTGACGCTTTGTGCATTCGATGGTGATTGGCTAGCTTTAAAGGGTTATAACTCGAAAACGATGCCATTTTGACCATATGTTCATTAGACATTTTCGAATTGTTTTGAGGTCCTCTATCAGTACACAAAATTTTATGACAAAGTTTTTCTTCACCCTATATACAAAATTATGCGTTAAACACCCCATTATCAACCATATAAATTAATGATTTTGCTATTTTACAGTTGCTATTGACGAGATTAAAATTCGATTACTGCAATTTCGATTAAAAACTTTGATTTTTGCAAAACCAAAGTTTATATATAGAAAGTAATCGTTTGAAGTTTCAGCGCACACTTTTCGTATGGATGTTAACAATTCAGAATTTACACTTTGATACCATTTAAAAAGGATAAGGATATAATTAAGGAAATATTTAACAGACTTTTAATCCTATTTAGGAATTTCAGATAATTCGATTTTAGTCGGCGATTTCGATTCTACTGGAACACTTAAAGCTACAGCTATAGTTGGCCTGACACTGTCTGCTGTATAGAAGTATCTGGTAGTTTGAGAGATGTCTTCTCTTTTTTCTTTTGAGCTTTGAAATTTCTTCAATATAGATTTATTTATCTGAAAGAAAAATCATAAGCATATTATTAATTTAATATATTCTATGGAAACATTTTTGCAACACACGCAAGCATGTTTAACCATACCTGAGGATTTAGGAAGAAATATACGATCGGGTTATATATGACGCTTGATTTTGCAAAGATAGCGGGTACTATGGATGATATGGGACCAATAAAGTGAGAAAATCCTAAAGTTACCAGCAGAGAAACTACTGCATACGGTGTCCAGGCTGTTAAGGTGCAAATAACCATGGCAATTGCCATCATGGTAACTCGTCGTTCTGTCTTCGCTTTCTTACTCTGCTTCGTTATCTTTGGAGCCTGAAGAAGAAAAAAAATTAATTTTAAAATTTTATAAGCAAAGAAAACAGTTCTAAAATCGATATTTTACATTGTGTTGATGCTGAATTAAAGAATATATCTCATTGATGTCCCGAAACACGATCGAAAAAAAATAATGGGGATGAGAAGATAGCGTGGAAAACGATTTGGTGGGAAAGAAATAAAATTTTAAAGAATTTTATTAAGTAATTTAAACTTTTATCTCCAAGATGAAAATCGCCATTTTATCGTAAAATATGCATTAAGAATCATAAATTTGTCTGGATTCAGATTAAAGTAACAATTGATGCAAACAAAGAATTTAAATGAGGAAAAAACCAACATTATCAAAATGTTTTTAAAATAAAAAAATGCACATAGAAAGAATTCACGTTAACAATAATGGACAAAAATAAATCTAGTGAAGTACAGTAATTAATTAAAACTTCAAAATAAGAATTTTTATTTTAAATTAAACATAAAAAAATGCAAATACAGAAAACATTCTTTAATAATTTAGTTGTAGATTTTGATGGTATGCAAATATATCTAAAACTGTGATTATTTTAATGACAGTTAAGATAAATGATACTGTTTCAGATACAAATGTTAAAATGATTAAGTTGGTCATTAATGGTTCGTCATACGTTTACAAGATTTGTGTAATCTATTTATGTGTGAAATATTTGCTATGATGCGAATAAGTGGAAGATTTTAATATACATGTTATAAAAATTAATTTTTGATTAATAAAGACACATAACTTGAAAACTGTTTACATACTTTGCAGATAAAATTATTATTATTATTAAATCTGAAAGAAATAAAATAAAGAAATAAAAAATTTATCAAGATGCAATTGCTTTCGGATTACTTATAAAAAAAATATTTTTTATTGCATTGAAAAATCTGCATAAAGAATCATATTTTGCAGTAATAAAGATAAAAAGAACAAATTTAAATTTTTTCTATATAAATATAGAATGTTTTAGCCTTATAAAACGTACTAAAATATTTTTCACTGGTCAAAATTTGGCCTAAAATTTAAATTGACTAATATTTTAGTCATGTTGATTTTTATGATTCATAAAAAAAAACAAATTATAAAGAAAAGCAACCGTTATTTTCATCTGAACCAAGACAAATTAATGAGTGTTTATGTATATTTACTGTATTTTACTTAGGTGACAAATGTCTCGAATTTGGAGACAAGATTAAATTACTTTAATAAAATTCTTTACAGTTTTATTTATTTTTGTCCGAATTGTTTTTTCTCTAGTCGTTTTCATGTTATCTTCTTTTAATCGTTAAATTCTGCTTATCTTTTCAATGATTTTTCTACTGAGATACAATATAACTTCATATATAACAGTGAAATTAAGGTAAATTTTCACGAACTAACCCATAAACATTGAGATTATGAGCATAAATTTTCGAGTTTTACATTTTCAATTATGTAACTACCGTAAAAATATATATACGCATAATTCGACAGAAACTCCGTTACTGTAATTTAAGATTTGTGATAACGAACCATATAGGTTTCATAAAATAATCAGTTTCATACCACGTGCGAAACACGTGTAGTTTTCCAAGTTTCATATACCGAACCATGTGTGTCATAAAATAATCGATTTTATAACCACGTTTTTTTTCCAGATTTCATATATCTAATCGCATATTTCAGGGATGTCAAACTGGCGGCCCTAGGTGTGATTTTTTTTTATGACTCCCAACGATCTTAACTAAAATGAAAATGAGAACAATATGTTATGAGATAATAGGAAGTAACTGTGTTATGACTCCCAACGATCTTAACTAAAATGAAAATAAGAACAATACGTTATGAGATAATAGGAAGTAACTGTGGCTTCGTAGCTATGTCATATACTATTATACACTACTTTTATTTTAATGAAATGTAATTGCACGAGTTTTTTCGATTGGCCTTATCGACGTGTACTTAGGTACAGATGACACTGATCTTTCAGATCGGTGACACAAATGTGGAGACGCGCCATAACCGATGGAGTCGGAATGCACGATAATTGTCGGGAATTCGATATTTTTATTTATTTTTTTCTTTTCTTTCATTTTCTTTTATAAAAATATTTAATTCTGAATCGATAAAATGCTGATAATCGTCTCCCAAGTGAGAAGGATACTGTCTACAATCACCCACAGCAAAATATATCAGTCAAATCATTAAAAAGGTTTATCTTACAAACACGAAATAAAACTTGTTTTCGTTAAAAAAACAGAACTTTATCTGGGTTTTGCATCCATACAAAATTAGGAAAGAGAAGCCAGATCAACACGGGACATTCCTAATTATCGGGCCGAATACGCCCCTTCTGCAGGAAATCCCTTACCCGCACAGCGGACATTTTCTTGATAGATGGGAGATATTCGGAGAAGGAGGAAGATAGAGGAAACAGACAGGAACCAGTCTCCACGGATTTAATTAGGCAGTCGAGTCTCAGCCACGAAAAGGAGAAGTCACCTTCTCCTCTTGCTCGAAGATCCACTCGAAAAGCCGACCTTTAACAGACCATCGAGATCCAGCGAATGAAAGATTGACTGTGAGCCGCAACCGATAAACTGTTACGAAATTAGTGAAACAACTGGTGAACTGTAAGATAAAGATAGGGAACTCCTGCCAATAATCCAGAAGTTTCCAAGAAAAGAAGCAGAGCATCCCTCTGTCTTCTGTTGAAGCCAAAATAACAAAGGTATTTATCCTCCTTGGGTGATTTGTATTGACTAACGACTTGTAACGAACTTTCTCTCACAGTAAACATGTTAATAATTGTTAAAGTTGTTGTCTGAGTCAGTTCTGTGTCGGAACATTCCGTCGTTCACCAGTCCGACCTACGCGAAACCCACAACCGCTCAAAAGGTTAATTCCTGACCTGTCAACCTAAATCCCATTAAGCGCCACCTTGCGGTCTCATACAAACTAAGTGCTTTCTTGCAAGGACTACATGGTTTTGTGCGAAATTTCTTACCAAAAAAACAAAAAGCCATAAATGAGAACCTGTATTTTTTATTTTTTTGATAGACAAATACAATAATTAATTCCAAACAATCCCTTTTTGAAGGACGTACAGTATATAAAGGACGTGCTGACGGTTTGTTAAAGATTTATTTATTGTGTTGTTAATTTATTTTAAAAATGTTAATAGTTACGGATATTTGAATTTATAAAATTTTAATGCAAAAGCTTTTGTTTTTGTACAGAAAATGTGATTTTTAACGCTTAATAGAAAATTAAAGATGATAGCGAGAAATTAAATTAAAAAAAAAATTGTATAATTAAAAGCAATTAAGTAGTAATTATATATTTTTGTTATGTTGTTAGAATTAAATTTAAAAAAATTGTATAATTAAAAGCAATTAAGTAGTAATTATATATTTTTGTTATGTTGTTAATTATATATTTTTATTATACCTGTATTTTTGTTCATTTGATTACACAATGTTTTTATTTATCTTATCTATATTTCTGTAATTAAAGAAAATTTAAATGTGATGTGGCATCTTACAGGCTCATTAAATGGTCCTTGAATTAAAATGAGTTTGACAAGCCTCATACATCTCATAAAATAATCAGTTTCATATCACGCGTGAAACACGTGTCGCATGAAATAATTAATTTCATACCACGTGTTGATCACGTGTGTTTTTCTAGCATTAGTAATTAAAATATCGGTACTGTATAGTAGATTATAATGTTTTTCTTTTCATTTATCATTGTTATCATTTTAATCATTATTTATTTTTAGTTTCTTCAAATCAAAACAATATCATAAAATATTATAATGATTGGGGCAATAATATTCTGTTGACAAAATTTCTATAAATTATATTGTTTAATATCGATTTCTCAACTTCTTTTCAGCGATAACTAGAACTTCATTACTGTATATAATTCCCAAGTTGCGAAATAAAACATGTAAGGGAAGAATTTATTTTCCTTTTAAAAAAAAAGATGATAATGGGTGAAAACTACATTATATTACACAAAAAAAGGTAATGCATATGCTTAAAGATCACAACGGATCTTCGAAAAGAACGGCATGATAATGGAGAATATGGCAGGTTTTCTTGGCATATATATATAGTATATAAAATTTGTTATTAAAAATATAGTATTCGGTTCCCTTTGTACAAATTTCTTATCAGTACTTTGATTCATATTATTTTTTTAATAATACACTTAACGGATATGGTAAATATACATTATTGATGCAAGTTTTCAGTTAGTAGATGTATTTTAACATCCTTTTAACTGATAAAGAAAAAAAGAATAAAAATAAAATTTCAAAAAGATATTTTACATTGAAATTATTATTTTAATAATTTATTTTAATTTTGTTTATTTTATGGAATGAATTTTACATATTGAAAAAAATCACTTAAAAATCTGATTATTTATTTAATACATATTCGATCGAGTTGAATTTTATATGTTTGTGATTTATTTATAATCAAAGTTCTTTATTAAGGAATTCATTTTATACTGAAAAATTCTTAAAGAATGCCATTAATTATTCGAGATGTTAAGATTTTTTTTCTCTCAAAAATTTATTAAAATAAATTATAAGAGAAGAAGACACGCACGGTGGAAGTAAAAGCAGTAGAAAAGATTGTGCTATTTACTGTAATTGCAATATTATTTTTGGATACTTTAACGCACTTTTATGTGAAAAAATAATGAAGGATTTTTATTATGCAAAGCTCTTAATACTTCTTATTTTTTTAAAGTCTAAAAGATCAAATTTTTGATTCCAACTCCACTGTGAAGAATTAAACATAACATACCATCTACAGCTTTAAAATGCAGAAAATAGAAAACATCTTTCGGCCAGAAAATCCCATTTACGTGAAGAATATATTTTATATGATTCTTTATGCAGAAACGGATATTATTTTAGTAATCTGTTTGTATAAGAAGAAAACTTTTTCACTCACTTTATACACGATATATATGACTTTCCCGTAACAGAATACCATAAGAAAAATAGGAGCAAAAAATCCGAGAACGAAGATGTAGATGATGTAAGAGGTATTGACTAGAGATGTCGTTTCCCAATCTACCGAACATGCGATGCCAGGAGTTTCTATTATATATCTGTTCCATCCAAACAGAGGAGGCAAACTCAAGCTAAGAGCATAGATCCAGATGCAAGAGATACATAATAATGCTTTTTCTCTAGTCAGGCCAGATGATTGGTAATGTCTGGAGAGAATTACGTATCTTTCAATTGCTATAGCTGTTACTGTTCCGATTGCTGTCATCCCTGTAAACAAAAACATCTTTTAATTAGTTGCATACACATCCTTATTAAGTAAAGAACTTTTCACATTTTCCAGTAAGAAAAATAAGTTTGAAATTAAATAAAAATCTTTCGTATCGTTTAAAATTTTAACAGAGTAAATTAATTTTTAAGCATTAAAAAATCCTTTCATCTGATCTTCCACAGTTCTTAATTTTTAATGTCGTATATAATTGATCCACACAGAAAGAAGAAGAAGACTCATTTCTTGATAATTCATTTAAGATTATCCAGATAATTTTTTTTTTTCAATTAAATAAAATATTTTAATTAAATTCTTGGTTTCTATGAAAAATAGCGCTAACGAAAACATTGAGATTTTTTTTTAATCAAGAAGTTTTTTCACAAGCTAATATATGATTTATTACCTTTGTTTTCTTTGCTCGAAAATTGTCTAAAAAGGTAAATAAATAAAATTTAATAAAAAAAACAAAAAATATTTTAGTTTTTTGTTATTGAGTTTATCTATCTCCGGATGTTTCTTGAGATTTGTTTGATGCAATTTCTATCATAAAATTTTTAGCAATAACTGTAGACAATCGATAAGAAGTTATACTATACAAATAAATTTATTTATTTATAAATCTAAGGAATCTTATAAAATATTTATTTATATATATATATATAATTTAAAGTTATTTGTGCTATTTTATTTGGATGTCATTTTATTGCTTACTGCAAATATGATTTTTGCATTTAATCTACTGTCGCTATATATTGTTAAATATGACTGATATATTTTAAATTGAAAAAATATAATACTATGTTGTACACTTGGTTGTACAATTAAATTATTCCTGTTTTCTCACGTAATTTTTAAGATATTTTATTAAATAATTATAATACAATATGTGGCTATCTGGTATGGCTTCTGCTTACCAAGTAAAAAAAAAACTCGTATTTATTATAGTAAATAAATCTGAATTTATAATTACCATTCAGTTTTTATATGCGAATAAGTAGAAGGAAACATAAATTGGTAATCCTGCACTTTAGGGACCTGACATTTATTTACTTGAGCAGTACTTTACAAACTTGTGCAACGTTGCCGGATTTTCTGTTTTAGATAAAAATGTAAGGAATTTTTATTTAAAATTATTAAATCATTTTATAAACGATTTGATAAAATTTATTATTAAAAATATTAGATATATAATTTATACCATAATTATGATATAATATACCTGTATATCTAATATTTTTTATAAAATGATTTGATTATTTCAACTATATTTTAATTCTAAAACAGAAAATCCGGCAACGTTGTACAAGTTTGCATATTACGCTCGGGTAAGTAAATATCAGGGCCGTAAACGGCAGGATTACCCATTAATTTTATAAAAAAAAATAAAATATTTTCTTCAATTGTTGCCATGAAACTAGCGCTTTCTTATAGAAATTACTATTTTAAAGGATTAGAGGCAAGATTCTGCTTTTCATGGAATCCGAGATTTTTGCCTAATATTTTTAGTTATATTACTAGTAGTAAATCGGTACAGTATATAAATCAATCGCGAAAAAGGAACCGATAAGTGGCTGTATGAAAAAGCACTTATCACAACGTAGTATCGATATCTGTGCGCGACGCCATCTTGGAAATGACAATGTCTTGCGCCACACTTTCAAGATGTACAATTACACGAATTCGTGTTATAGAAGAGCGATTTCGTTATAAGAATTCGTGTTACAGTAAAAGCACGTTATACCGGAGTTTACTATAATACATCTTGAAGGTGTCGTGGAAAAATTACATTCAAACTCCTTGGCAAGAACACTTTCAAGATGATATAATTATATATCTTGATGCAAATATATATTATATATTAATGTATATATAATATATAAATCCATAAATTGAATAAGTAACTTGTGGATTCAGCATAAAATCATAACCTACATTTGTAATCGTAAGAATAATTCCCGGCGTATTTTTGACTTTTAAAACAAGGTGTAAAACCATAGCAGGGTTTCGTCATTACAATGATGGTCATGTGGCGTTTAACTTCTCGTTCAATATGGCAGCGGTACATAGTTCGTTTATTAATTCTCAGATAAATTTTTCGAAATATCTTCTAATCGATGCCGCTTTCGTCCATGGTTCTATTATAATTTTTGACCAGTTTGATTAGATCTATCGAATGGTATCACATTTGGCAATTTCGTGAAAAGCAGAATCCAGCCGGATTAGATACCCACGCAATGTTGCTGGTTTCGGCAATAGAATTTACGCATAAAAATTCTCTCTATATATCCATGCAAAATCAATATTTTTAAACAAAACCGAAATTTATTTAGCATACAAAGAAATCCTGGAAAAATTCTTTATATTTTACGTTTTGAATTATGACGAACTTATTGAGTGTATCGCCAGCTACCTTTATAGATATGTGTTTGATCTTTAAACAAAGTTCATCTTGATGCCATACATCAAAACGTCAAAAATTTTTTTCTCTGTATTTATTTTTTTCATTCTACCTCGAAAACTGCGCTTCTTCCCGCAAAGTATCAGCACTTTCGTGATTGAAAAATTTATCAAGAAAAATAGCAAATTCCATGCACGAAGATACACGAATATTAGCATCAGAATCAATAGAAAGTTCGTAAATAATGAATAAAATTAATATAAAAATTGCGACAATGATCTAATGTAAAAATGAAAAAAATTCTTAATTATTTAACTCCATTTGTAATTAAGATAGCAAATTTCCATTTTCCACTAATAGTTTAATTAAAACTAATTAGATTAATTAAAGTTACAAATGTCATAATTACATTTCTAATAATTGTCACATCTCTTCATTTAATTAGTATCAACAGATAATAGTCAAATAATTAACAACATTAATTATGGGATTAATATGCCCAATATCAATTCAAGAAAAGTCCATCTGTAAGTGAAAATTTTTTTCTGATGAGATCTGAAGTGATTGGACAAACCAAGAAAGTAAAAAACACTTTCTTGGTTTGTCTGGTTACTTTCAGATTCATCAGATTACTTTCTAGAGCTACTTCTTTGCTTAGAGCCGCTGCTTACTTTACAGCCGCTACTTTATTTAGACTTAAACTTGTACAGCATTTTGTTTAGATCTACTTTGTTTTATTTTATTTACTTGTTAGATCTAAAGATTTCGTCTTCATTTTTCAATCCTTTATATAAATTTCTATTAGCTTTTATAACTAATTTCTAATTAAAGAAACTAAATCTAAGACAGCGAAAAATAAAAATAAAAATTCTTAGTGATCTCTAAAAGTCTAACAAGATGTTCATTAAGATAATTAACAAAAAAATCACATTAAAAATTAACACGCAATACTATCAATTAAAATGGCACAACCAATAGATTTTTCTTTATTAAAATAAAAAAAAACACTTAAAAAGCAGATAGAAAAGTTTTGAATGTAGAAGATTCAAGGAGAGACGATTTCGGAATTTAATATAATGGAAACTGTGTCGAGTACTTTAGAATAAAAAATTTTACTCGCCACTGAATTTGAAATAATTAGATGGATACGAATAGTTGTAAGTAGAGTAATATCGAGAACAGATCATGCTCTTGTAGCTCATCCCATCTAGAAATTTAATTCTGTTTTAGTTAATTATACATTTGGGAGAGGCTTTCGTCTGTTGACATGAATTTCAATGTCAAGATTGATATCAAAAGTGTATTCGATGTTCTGGAAGTAAATGCGATGAGAAAATTCGAATAATATAACTGGTCGCAACGATAAAGTTCTCTTATATAAATCACGACGATGCGAACTGATTTATGATAATAAAGTTTTACTAACTTTAATTTAAATTGTTACAGTTATAAATTAAATAATTACGATTTGCATTAATCTACATTTTTAACGATTTAGACCCGGGGGTATCCATAACTCTTGGAGGTAGGGGAATCAAATGCTGGGGTATGGAACTCGATCTCTCGTACTGGTATTTATTTTATTTAATGTATTAATTTATATTTGGGTAATACGTGAATATAACGCGAGTGAAGGGGGTATGGAACCATATTGGACAATCTATTGGGGTGTGGAGTCATCAGAAGGTTAAGAACCCGATTTATACGTTTGTTCTTAAAATTCGATATTTAACGATTTTTTAAATCGATTGACTATTCTATAAAATATAATATTTTAATTGTTTTTTAAAGAAATAATGGATTCATTTCAAAAGTCCTTAAATACGTCATTTATTTTAATATAATTTTATTCATTCACGAATAAATGGATTAAATTAAAGAGAGTATTATTGTTTAACGCTTCAACAAATTAAAATAAAAGTTTAATTGACTTTTATGATGTAAATTGACGTAATTCTGGCAACATTCGTTCTATTATAAACGAATTTTTTTCTTTCTACCAATTAAAAACATTGTTTGGTTTAATTTAGCCAATGATCGCTTGATTGGAAAATTTTGAATTAGTGTTGCCAATATTCGTTTGAAATTTTATTCTCATTGATTTTATTGAAGAAAATTTTTTTGTGGAGTCTATTTTATTTTCTCGAATTTTTATTTCGAAAAATATTTCCGTTAAAAATATAATCGATTTAAATTAATCATCCAAATAATGTTTTAATATTTATTGATTTATTAATAAATATTATTTAAATACGATTGAAATTAATTGTTTAAATCATGATGCCGAAGATTTTCTAAGATCGATACTTCTTAATATTGCTGAATATAATGATTAGGATAACAGCCTTTAATCATCATAATTTAGAAGCTAACAAAGAAGATAACAGTCGAACGAGAAAATTATACGATTTTCTCGTTCTTTCTTTCTTTGTTCTCCTCAAAGCCATTTCTTATGCTACTTTATATATTTTATGCTTAGTTTAGCATTATTCATAAAGCATTAAATGTATTTCATAACAACAGCAACAGTTATTGAAATTGCATCTGCATGCAAACATATCATACTACCTTAAAATTGTCAGCGTAACCTACAGCAAGATAGAAGTTAATGGAGCTTGAACAATGTTTTTTTTAACAAGATCATTATAAGGTAGTTCACAATTAAGATCATTACATTTTTTTAACTTATCGTACTTTTTAACTTTTGAAATTGCTACAAAAACTTCTAAATAAACAAGAAAACTTTTTGCAGAAAAAATAAGTAAAAGAAAAAATAATTTTAAACTTTTTACATAATGATAAATGATATTTTAAACTCATTTTTATGTTTTTTAATGTCTAGTTTTCAACTTGGAAATTTTTATTTATTAACAGTTAATATGATAATTCTTCATGCGAACATTTTTGTAAGATTAATTGGACTGAACAATGTAGCCATACAATCGAAAATGAAAAATGTGCGCAATTTGTTTTCGCAATAAAAATAATTTTAAATTAACAAAAAAATCAATTTTTAATCTTTCCTCAAACTGTTCATTTTTTAATCAACAATTTTCTGAACTTTATGCATGGTTTTTATGGCTCGCAGCAATAATTGATGTTATTATTTTTGTTGAATTATATCAACGATTTTTATTAGCCCACGCAATAAAATATTTTATGCTGCGAAATTTATTTTTCTATTTATATATATTTTGCGCACACTGAAAATTATATGATCAAAATTTAATTATTATTAAATATAAAAATATGAATATTTTGCAATTATTTCGTGTAATTACTTTTATAGTATGGTGTCTTGTCATGCTGTTCTCAGAATAACTCAAGAACAAAGCATTGCATAATTTTGAAATTTGCATGCTGTCTTGTTACAAAATGACGGCATTCGAAATTAAAAAAACAAAAATTTGTATTTTTGACTGTCGCATGTTACATTCATTTTAAACACTTTTTGCTTGGCTATAACATCATTTATCATCGGTAAAAGTTTTACCAGTATTTTTTCAGCTAGTACGATTATTAGAAGGCATTGTTCATTATTAATTCATTCTCATGAATCAAATAATTTGAGTTTTTATTAACATATTCAATGCCGCTGACTGTACATGGTGGCAGCAGGGCACGTTAAGGGCCTATCTTAACTCCATACTTGAGATAGAAATCGATCGATGTGTAAAAGGGCGAGAGCCAATGGGCAATGACCGAAAATCCTTGGAAAAAGAAGTGTCACCAAATCTTACAAGTGAAAAGTCATCGGTCTTCTTGCCAGATATTATATTTCAACTTTTCAGTTTTAAATTTTCATTATATAGGAATTTTAAATCAATATTTTGGTTGAAGGAAGAAATCTAAAATGCTTTGTGCTTCTTTCTTCGTATGATATTTAGTACCTTAACGACCGACAACAGATGAGAAAGCTATTACAGTAAGTTCCTCTTTGCAAAAAATGGCTAAAAGCCTTTGAAATAATATATCATGCATAGATGACAAATAGTAGTTTAAAATTCGATAGTTTTTAAAACTTTTAATCGTTTCGTTTTATTACTAATCGTTTATCATCATCATGCACCGATCATACCGAAATTTAAAAAATAATTATTGAAAGTTATATTTGTTTGCAAATAAAGAACGATCCGCTAAAATTTGCTTCTCTGTGATGTACGATTCTTGATACATTTAGCGGATGGAAAAATAAACAAAATGAATGCATAAAACTTATTTTTTGCTGGACAAAATAAGATATTTTCGTGTTAAATTGGTTTCAGTTATGCCGCTGAATCTCACAAAGGATATACTTGACTATTTCAGAGGCCACCATGAGCTTGCTGATAGGATCGAGGGAGGAGTGAAGAATGAGATCTAAGAGATCGGGTTCGGGCTATTCCTGAAAATATCTGGAATTGAATCAAGATTCTTCAGTAGTAAAAGACGCAGTAGCATACTATGCGATTGATATGCCACTCTAAGAATGTAATTTCTTTTATAGAGATAAAAATATATATAGATTTATATAGCGTAAAAAATCTTTTTGTGAAAACACCATGTTGAAATGATTAAATAGTAAACACATCAGTTAAATTAAAAAATAAATTACAATAAAGTAAAAGAAGTCAATTAGTAAAAAATTAAATAATAATTCCCGCAGAGTGGCAACACTTAACGTTAATTTTAAAATTATCTCTAAAATTTAAGAAAAAGAAGGAAGTTCAGTTAAAAACAAAAGTAATTGTTTTTATTTGTTATTGTTTTATTTTTTTAACTACACACAATTTTCATGGTAGGATTCTAGTTTAACCATAGCACGCTGCTGAATGGACCTGAGGATTCGCCGCCCACCGACTGATGTATAAAATACGAATCGACAATTCCGTTGTATCAAAGATTCACCGCTCCAATCAGCAGCGAGCTATGGTTAAACTAGAATCTTACCATTTTCATTACTATAGTAAATGCACATAATTACGTTTCCCTCGTCAAACAAACAGCATTTGGCATTTTTCGAGCGACACTCTGTCTTGTCATTGCCTATTCACCATAAAGAATAAGATTTGATCTTCTATATAATTCCATTTTGTTTGATTGTATCACGCGTTTTCTATGCTCATAAATAATACACAAATTATTTGCTTTCCCTTAACTTTATATGCTGTAAATTTAATATATGATATGTGAAACCGGAGTAAACTTATTTAGTAGGAAAGCAGGTCCATTAAAACAGCAGAGGAAAAATAAATAAATTTGAATTGGTAATAAGTAAATTTCGTTATTTATTTACCATTCTAATTTTTATAATAATATGTTTAGAAGACTATTTCCAACTTCTAAGTAATGCATTCAGTCAATTGCATAAAAAATCTAGCTTTAAACTATTATACAATATAATGTGTAAACTTGTTTTTAGTAATTTTAATAAAATTTAACAGTTTATATAAAAGTTGCTATAGACATTTAATATTAATAAATTTTTACAATCAGCTACATCTAGCCGAAAACAATCTATCCAACGCATTATACAATGCTAGAAAGGCGAATAAATAATCTTAAGTTTAGTTGTTGACACTCGAAACGTTCCTTTTTTTATATATACTAGTTGTTGCATTTGATAATTTTCACTCGAAATTTGCGTCAGCTTTTATATACTAGTTGTTGCGTTTGATTATTTTCACTCGAAATTTGCCTCAGCTTTTATATACTAGTTGTTGCGTTTGATTATTTTCACTCGAAATTTGCCTCAGCTTTTATATACTAGTTGTTGCATTTGATTGTTTGATTATTATCACTCGAAATTTTCCTCATTTTTAATATACTAGTTGTTGCGTTTGATTATTTTCACTCGAAATTTGCCTCAGCTTTTATATACTAGTTGTTGCGTTTGATTATTTTCACTCGAAATTTGCCTCAGCTTTTATATACTAGTTGTTGCATTTGATTGTTAACACTTGAAATTTTCCTCATTTTTTATATACTAGTAATTGCATTTGATTATTTTCACTCGAAATTTGCCTCTTTTTATATATATTAGTTGTTGCCTTTGATTGTTAACACTCGAAATTTTCCTCATTTTTTATATACTAGTAATTGTATTTGATCGTTTTCACTCGAAATTTGCCACATTTTCTCTGAATTTTTCTCGTAATACTAGTTACTAACTATAAATGTAATTAATCACGAAATAATTTTCACGAGTGATTCAATATTTTATTAATTAGCTGGGAAAAATCTCGAACAAACTTTATCAATTATTTTCTCTAATCGAGGATCTTAAGGTGCAAATAACGATTTTTTTATACATACAGTAAACACTTTTAAATTATAAAAATTATCACTTTAAAAATATAAATCTAATTTTATTTTATCTAAACATTCTCGGCATTCCTACAATTTTAATTTATCATATCAGATCAGATTAATTTATACAGATCACGCCAATAAATAATTTTTTTGATAATAAAGCGTTGTTTACTTAACGTAGCTTCGATAAATCTGGAATAATCGAATAAAAGCTACAGTATCCGAAAAAAATCTCGTTACTCTTAATGACTGCTCGACAGTTCGATTATCTGTCTGCCATCCGTATAACGACCATTAAGTGAGCAAAAACCTGTCAGATCTCGATAGAAAACCAAAAAATTATATATCGTGTATATGATGCTCACCTGTTAGAGTCATAAAAAAGCCATAAGCGCGACACATCACATCTCCAAAAGGCCATTTTTGGTTGACGGCAGCCACGAAAGATAAAGGTGTTCCCAGAGCTGATATGCTGATGTCACTCAAACTAAGATTTAACAGGATGCTGTTCATCGGAGTTCGTAAACATCGGTCGGAAACGATGACTAGAATAGCTAGAAAATTACTAACACATCCCAAAAGCCATATCAGAAAGAGAAAGGCGGCAGAAGTATAGAAACTAGCGGGAGAAAGATGATCGAAATCTGTGTAGTTGGGATGATAGCTGACGTTCATCTTGCGGAGTTAGTAGATTGAATGAAGAGAAGGCACGAAGTTTCCTTCTTAATGGTTAAGTTAAAGGTGGCGCTTGCATTGAAACTTCCGTATCGATCTTTCTTTGGGTGAAGAATCGTAATCCGCCTGATTAATGACGACACAGAATATTTAAGCCGTAAAAAAAATAAATAAAGAATAATAATCAGCCACTCGATATTAATTCCATTTGCTAATTAATTAGGCTAATTATTCAAACTTCTCTCTATAATTTTAATTTTTATTGCAGAAAAATAATTGAATCATCTTTAAGCCGTAAAAAAAATAAATAAAAAATAATAATCAGCCACTCGATATTAATTCCATTTGCTAATTAATTAGCCTAATTATTCAAACTTCTCTCTATAATTTTAATTTTTATTGCAGAAAAATAATTGAATCAGTTTTCTTTAAATCATATTGAATTAAGAATTATTCTCTCCCGTATAAAAATAATTTTCGCCATTAAAACTTTTTACTTCTGTCAGCATTAAAATATTATTTAATCATTCTGCAATTTTATAATTAAAAAATAAGAAAAGTTAAGTTTTCAAGCTGTCAAAATCAGATATTCTTACAGAATAAAAGTTTTTCCAACATTAAAATATTGAAAATATTATTTAATCATTCTGCAATTTTATAATTAAAAAATGAGAAAAGTTAAGTTTTCAAGCTGTCAAAATCAGATATTCTTACAGAATAAAAGTTTTTCCTTTTTTTTTTTAATATATATTTTATGAACCCTTGGGGATGTGCCTAAAGCCCTTTTCTAACCGAAAGTAAAATACGTTTTCAATCAATTTTCCTTTTGTTATTCTTTCTTAAAACATCTGAATACTCTTTATTTAAATTTTTAAACTTATTATTTTCAATATTTTTCTTCATAAATCTACAAAATATGGTTTCGCTTAACTGCCAAACATCTGAATAGTATTACTTTCCTGCCATAAAATATTTTTTCTTTCGTATAAAAGGTATTTCGACCAACTAATAAATTCGTTGTTTACTGTATAAATGGGTATAATGTGGGTAGCCATATATTAAAGGTCTCTATTTTTTATCAAGTTTTCTTTCGTAGAATAGTTTTATAGGAAACCTATAGAATCCTTTCAGTTTATAAAAATATTATTTTAGTATCTGAAAAACAGGTATTTTATTCATTGAAAGGAGTGATGAAATTGCCTTGGGTTTAAAGGATTTAAGAAAAGTTTTCAATGATAGTCGAGAAGGATTAATTTCTGTTTATTGATAGATAAAATAACGCGATTGCTTTCTTAGTATGTGGAAAAAAAAAATGTTTCTGAAGCTTGTTTTCTAGTCGATAAATATAAATATGATAATCTTTCTTTAAAAATTGTACAGATTATGGATAATATTAATTCCTGCAAAGAAAATTTGTATAGATTAAGAATATACAGTCAAATCTCGGTTCACGAATTTAATTCGTTCCTGAAAGTCGTTCGTAAACCGAACTGTTTTCCCCGTAGAAATTAATTTAAAATGGATTAATCCGTTCCTGGATTCAGATGATTGCTTATTTAAACTTTTGCAACAGTACTTTGTGTACAAGTTCTTAACACAAAATCAATGGAAACCATTAAATCTATCACAAAAAAAAGATAAGCAGCAAAGACAAGCACAATGTTGTGCTTATCTTTTTTTCCATACCTGTATGGAAAAAAGTTGTCATCGTAAGTGGAAGTGATGAGGGAGTGAAATGTTATTGTTTGTAAGGGGATTCGTTTTCTCTTTCTGTCTCTTGGAACCATTTCGACTCTGTTTCAGACCCATTAGGCAATTTGTTTACGTTTTAAAATGTTTCTAAAGTAATACATGGCATTATCATAGAAAATGTTTACGTTGATTTCTTGCGTATTCGTAACTCGAGACATAGTAGTCATCCGAAATGCTTTATGTTCGGAAAACTTGTTCATAAACCGAGATTTGATTGTAATTGATTTTTTACATTTAAACAGACACATTTACATACAAGTTCGAATTTTCAGTAAATAATAATAATTTTTGACGGAATTAATATTATAACAATTAAAAAAAAAAAGAAAAAATTGCAGATGAATATATCTTTCATCTTAATAGTCATAAAATTTTTTTTAAAAGTTCAAATGACCGCCATCTTGAAACAGACTCACATGGAAGCTTCAGAATTAGCTGTAATATAGTTTTGATAAATTGAACGATTGTATAAAATACCAGTGTTTGTAATGTTTCGTTTTTGAATTATTTTGGAGAAGGCCATATAGATAAAGTAATTACTTAATACCTGTGTTATAAAATATGTGTTTTATAATGACTATAATATCATTTTCGTAGACAAATACAGCGGAGTCTCGATTTTACGAACTCGTACGGATCCCCAAAAAAGTTCGTAAATGGGAATAGTATTAATTAACATTAATTCTATGGAATACTTTTCGGGACTATCTCAATAGTTCGTAAAAACAGCAGTTCGTAAAAACGCTAGTCTAGTGTAGTTTCAAGAATATTGACGTTTTAATACTTTCAGTGGCCGCCATCTTGTAACACTACTACACAGGTTCTTTAAAATTATTAAGCATATAGTTTGGATTATAAGAAATGGTTCCTTAAAATTTTTTCAATATATAGTGGATCGGGGGAGGTCGCCATACTTTAGCTTTTTGATCCTAAAACTCATATTAAATTTGAATATTTTCCTTTACTTGATAAATGTTGCGAAAGAATGGCTATTCAAAAAGTATGTAATATGCAGGCCTACTCTATAGCCATTTTTTTTTTTTTCAAAATGGCTAAAAATATATGCCTAAAGGAATTAATAATGGCAATAAGTTTTATCATTTTTATTATACTCTTTTCAACGAAAGATAGGCTGACCTATATAGTAAAGAGCTTATGGATTGCAAATGTCAATTCATCCAATAGAATAACCGATTTCTGTTTCGTTCATCCAATAGAGTTTAGTTTTTTACCATCGCTAAAAATTTGAAATGTTTGTTATTTTTTAATAGTTGTCGAATTAATACTCTACATTTCATGGTTATGCTATTAAATATTAAATGAAATCTCTAATCGCTTAAAATTAAATAAATGCAACGAATGACGTCATCGCCTTTAGTATTTAGCAGTAATGGCGGATAATACAGTTATTTGTAAGAGAGGAGAAGCATTGTCCATTCAAGCTAGAAATGATATCTTTAATGTATATAAGTTCTTTAAAAACAGAAATCTATGCAAAGTGACATCTTCAACGAAGCTTCCCTCGCTATTGATATTTCTGTATCACCAATTAAAAGAATTATAACAGAAGGAAGCAAAACAGCAGACGATGACCTACCTGGAAATGGAAAACAGGCCAGTTAAATTGTCAACACCTGGAAAAAGAAAGGCATTTTAGTATTTATAAAGTAAATATTAAAATATTTTTATCTAATTACTATTTTTAAATCAAATATCAAATCGAAAATGATAAATTCTCTACTGCGATCCGTTTTACATCGTATCGCCTATAGTTAATCCTAACTGAAAAGACTCGTCGATCATCGAACTTGGCCTTGAAAGTTCTTTAGTTGAAAGAACTATAATTACTCGAATTAAATCGCGCTCTCCCATTTATGCTATCAGTTAGTTCTATTACCTAGTACAGTATCTACGCTATCAGTTTGTTCATTGTGTTGTCCTTATGCAGAAACAATTGTAAACATTCAAAGCTCATATTAATTAATATTTAATTTAAAATTGATCAATCAATTGATTGATCAGAAACACTCTCTTTCAAATAAGATTAAATGGCACATAAAACTAATAGCAATCTTTCTGAAATATTTTTAAATGAAGGATTTAGTTTGATATGTTTTCCATTTTCCTTTCAGAATTATATAATATTCATTTCGATCGATTAAATATTGATCAATGTTGTATTTTATATTAAAAGTTCACTTCGATCATTTTTCTTTTTGTAAGGCTATTCGATGTTATAAGTAAATAAAATGTAATTATAATTTTATTTAAAGTTTTGGCCGCCATTTTGTAACATGGTTGGTTATTCTTGATTTCGTGTCACATGATGTTAGTGTCTACCAGTAAGGATGCGAGTTGATGACCGCGTAGCGAAAGTTTCGCATAGCACGAAGAAAAAAGTTTAGATCAAAATAAGAAAAAATTATTAAATAAAAATATCTTCTCTTTGGAATTGTTGCTAAACCACGTAGCAATCTTTGTTAACCGAACTTACTACTGGTTACTAAATCCGCTTACAGGTTTTAGGTATACACCTACGTAGTTTCAGTGGTAGTAAGTTCACTGTAAGAGGATTTAGTAACCAGTTATAAGTTTGATTTTTAAAAAAGAAACTGCTTTTGTTGTTTCTCGAATAATCCAAATCAGTTTAAAGTTTTGAACTTATATTTTCGTTTTCACAAAATTCTTTACGCCGTGTCCTAGGTGCAAGCGACGCGACGCTGTATGATGCGATACTACGAGCGACAGAAAACAAACCTTGACGTAACCTTGACGCGTATCATAGCACCTGCTGTCGCTCTCTTAACTGAAATTCAAACTAGTTTGTTTTTTGAGTCAACAGTGACAAATTATCATGGCTACCGAGTTCGATTCAGAGTTTCTAATAAGCGAAATTTAAAAAAAAAAACTTGCATTATGGAATATGAGAGATAAAATTTACCATAATCGGCGTTTAGTGGGTTTGTTTTTTGAGTCAACAATGACAAATTATCATGGCTACCGAGTTCAATTCAGAGTTTCTAATAAGCGAAATTTAAAAAAAAACTTGCATTATGGAATATGAGAGATAAAATTTACCATAATCGGCGTTTAGTGGATAAATAATGGGATGATATTAAGTTATAGAGGCTATAGAAGTGCTTCTAGTGGGACAGATTATCGCTCGCAACGTAGCATAGCGAAGAATCACGATAGTATCGCATCGTACTATGTCGCGTCGCTTGCAAATGGGGACATTTCTTTACTACCATGTTTGGCTGATAAAAAGAACCGAATCTCTTTTCTGAGCTCTATTGAAGCATTTTAAAGAATACTTCAACCGCGCTGATAAAGAAAAAGAACCGAATCTCTTTTCTGAGCTCTATTGAAGCATTTTAAAGAATACTTCAACCGCATTTTACAAATCCACAGATATTTTTAAACATAAAATCGATTTTTTTATCTGTATAGAATTCAAATAAATATTGATCTTAACACAGAATGTGTAAATAACTCATACATGAACTTTCAATTTTTCCATTTCTGAATTAATAATGATCATAAAAATTTTTAAATAATTATAATTAAAACACGTGAAGTTTTCATTAATGATCGCAAAAAGTAATCATTAATTTGGAATGCTCAATAATGTTACACGCCTCTCGTTATCGCACAATTAAATGTACGCGAAACTTGAAACATCGTCTATGAATAAATTTATTCTTTATTTTACCTATATTTATGTAGATTAATATTAATAAAAATGATAATTTCTCATTTACGTGTTACAGTAATTATAAATTACTGTAACACGATTAGAGCTCGCGACGAGTTGCGAGCTAACGCGACGCGAAGTAAGCATCAGAAATATTTTTAGTAATCTCTCCATTATCAAAAATAGTTATGTAAGTGTACTTGGAAAATTGGATTAATAATTTAAGTTACGCTACACCAAATAATCAATCAGAAATCAGTTTCGTGGATTTAATTTTTGAAAAAATTGATCATTACGGTAAATTACCGATTAATGATAGGTTGTTCAGAAATTTTAAATTGGTTTAAGTCTTTATTCAGCTTTCCCCTCTTTTTTATATACCAATTATTATAATTGCATTTATCTGTGACCAAATTTACCTTCGAAACTAATCAGACCATTAAAAAATTTAATCCCTTCTTTTAATCGCAAGGTATTTTGATAAGATATTGAAGGAACATATACAACCAATAAAATTTAACAGGAAAAATTCTGTCATGTAGAACAATTTAATTTAATAAATACTAAGGAAAATAACTTTAAAATAATGTTGTAAATAGAATGCTGATATAATGTGATAAAATATAAAACTTAATACATCACGATTAAAAGTTAAATTGAGGATAAAAGGTCCGGTTTTGAGGCTTGAAATTTCGGTTATCTTACGTTTAAATTTATTACTCGCTTTTAAAAACTCGTTAATTTCGAATCATGCGATAAGATATGCTTTATTATAAAATTTTATACATAAAATTATATTTAAGTATATATAATTAATGAGCTATGAGCATTTACGTTGACTAACTTGTAAGTTATACCTCTGAACTTGTAGAAATTGACCAAACCATTATAAAGAATTCTCACGTAAATATTATCCGATTTAAATGAAATTTAAATACCGAACTTACCAAATATGATCGTTACGAGATCAATTTTACTAAAGTAATAAAGTATCAACGTGAAATGAAGTAATATGTCGCGAAAATATAATCCAATTTTAATGAAACGCATCTATGTTGTGGGTATTTTGATATAGGATCAGCAGCGTTATGTGGTGTAAATCGGATCACTATTACTAATATAATAAAATATATTTTTAATGGGAAAACTGGAAATAACGAATAAATTGGATGGGTATCTACTTGTTCTTTGCCTTTCCTTAGAAGTTAAAGATAGTACAAAGATTAAAAATAATAATAATAGTAGTAGTAGTAGTAGTCCTCGACTTCTTGTATTTATAACGGTGATGAAATCAATAAATTCTGTGATTGGTCAACGCGATTTAATGGGTTCGAGTCCCTGATCCAATAGTCTGATATATGGAAAGCGTCCTTTTTTATATCTGGTTCTTGTACTGTAGTTTTTGTGTACTTTTATGTTTATTAAGATAATGTATAGTGTCATAATAAAAATTAGTTGTTGAGAAATCCATAAATTTTGGGCATTTACGAGTTACGACGCGTGGTTCGAAACCCAGCCTGTCAATCGGCCGGTTGGCTGAATGGAAACGCTTCGGTTTTCCATTCTGGAGAACCCGGATTCGAGTCTCGGGTCCTAGAAAATATCATGGGTCCGGGCACGGCCTGTCGATCTCGTCCTCCACAATCCGGCTGACCCCTCCACAGAAGTGGACAGCCTGTGGAAGGGCTTGTTTCATCCCGCCACTTAGCAATTCTCCCAGAATGGAAAGTGGCGTCATTTGTTGACAAAAAAACCGAACCCGTCGTATCTCAAGAAATACCTGTAACAATAAAATATGGATTGGGATGCAAAATATAAACAATGAAAAGAATCGTATAATCGACTCAAAAAACAAATTAATAACAATTTTGGAAATTTTTCAAATGTATACAACAATAATTGTTAAAATAATAATAAAGGATGCAAAATATAAACAATGAAAAGAATCGTATAATCGAATCAAAAAACAAATTAATAACAATTTTGGAAATTTTTCAAATGTATACAACAATAATTGTTAAATTTTAACAAAACTTTTTATAATAAAATATTATCATTATCATACTTTAATCGAGAAAAGTTTATTATTACTATCATTCGATAGTGCGTATCAATCAACTAAGTATTGTTTATCTCGATTTCAAAACAGTCTATTGTTTTACTCAATTATTTGTTTGCGAACACCTTCTTAAATTATTATTAGCCCGTTAGTTGATAAACAAAAGTTGTAAAATTGCATTTAATGCGTTAATATCTGAATCAATTCGTACAACAGAGTATTGTATATCGTGCTGATTACAAATATTGTATGTTCTAGCATACGATCACTAAAATAACTGCAGTCACATATTGATCCATCACTAAAAAATAACCTTCAGAATCGCACGTAGAATTTGTCAAAAATGTTCTCTCGAGTGACAGTATTTTTTGAGTTTTGGCAGATCTGATATAAATTTTTCTACTGTTTATTATATCTAGTCTGCCATTTTTGTTGGAAATTCTGATTTATTCTTGCTTTCTACACATAGTGAGGCGTTACATTATTGACGTAAGAGTAAAATATTTCTTAAAAATTATATTTTCTTCATTAATCATTTATAATATCATAGGCATCACACATCATAGATGTTATTGTTGCATCAGAAATAATGATTTCAGCAGTATTAAGTTTTTGAGATATTTTGCGAACAGTTCCACAGACAAACGATAAAAGTAATCGTATAACATTATTAAAATATATCTAGGATATTTTCAAATGGCCGTATCATTATTCATGTTAATCATCACTTAAATTTGTCATTAATATTCTGATCACCCTGATGGAAATATATAAAATTTAGTACAGTTCAAAGGCCCTTTAAATAATAATAATAATAATAATTTAAAATACTGCCATTTTTAACTGTTAGGTGATAAATCATCCTAAGTTGGCAATGACAATCTGCAAAACTTTATTTAAAAAAATTTAAAATACTGCCATTTTTAACTGTTTAGGTGATAAATCATCCTAAGTTGGCAATGACAATCTGCAAAACTTTATTTAAAAAAAAGCCAATAAATAATTCAGGATATATTGAATGAATATCTCAGAAGTTAAAATTTTCTCCATTTTTAAATGGTTGAAGCTAGAAATTTACTTTAATGATAGAATATTAATAAGAAATTTTATGGAAATCTACTCATTTAGTTGAAAAGTTGGAGCATACATAGAGACAACATAATCTTATAAATCTCACATTCTTTTGGAAAAGACGAATTAAAAAATATCTCTATAAACAATAATTCGTTCTAATATTTGGAGTTTTTGCGATAATAATATCGCGAAAAAGTTGACTATACTATGCAATAAATTCCCTGTCTATGAGAGATTCAAAAAATCGTAATCCGTAAGAAATACGGGATCAATAAAATATCCATTTGGAAAAATCTAAATTAGATACCGGCGATTCGGAAATTTTTAATCTAGCGAAAAATACGAGTAGAAAATTTTATTACATAAAAATATTAGTTTGTTAAAAATCGATTTTAAAGAATCGAATACTTTTAATCGATAAATTTTGATATAAAATTTAATATCAGATAAAGTCATTAAAATCGGCCCTGAAATAAGGTTTGTTAATGTTTTTATTTTATAGTTTCAAAATAATTTATTCTATAGCTTCATCCATATAAAACAGGGTTCTCAACCTTTTGATGACTCCAGACCCTCAATGGATTGTCCAAACTCTCTTCACTTGGCTGTCGAAATAATCACCACCATTCCTTATATAGGCTTGTTGGCACCTTAATCACGGATTAGGTTACACGGATACGAAACTCGCGTAGACTACCGTTAAACTGATTTTAGTATCGCCCTCTAGTAGTTGCGATAGAAAATTCCATATAGCCTACTTTCAGGGTTAAACGCGTTCTGATACTTCGTATCTGGTTAGAGGTTTAGGTTGCACGGATACGAAACTCCCGTAGACTACCGTTAAACTGATTTTAGTATCGCCCTCTAGTAGTTACGATAGAAAATAAATGTATTCCATATAGCCTACTTTCAGGGTTAAACGCGTTCTGATACTTCGTATCTGATTAGAGCAAGTGAAATTAATCCACGAATACCAAATACTACATTTATGTTAAAAATTCGATTATAAATTCAAGCTTTGTTATTGCTATAAAGATGTTTATAATAAAAATAACGTTATAATTACAAAGGATTTTGATTAAAATCAGTTTATTTGCAAACTGGAAATTTTACAACATATTGATATAAAAATAACAACACATATGACATCTAACACTTTAAATAAATAAATATATGAAAGAACAGTTGAAAAAAGTAGTCTAATAAGATACGTTTTAAATGCAAATCAATAAAAAATTATTTAAAATAATAAAAATTAAAGCAGTTTGTTTTTACTTAAATATGATTAAATATTTTTAGTTTTTTGAAGGATTACCATCTTTCTTTTTTTCTTGCAATTGTCTATTGTAAAATTTAGTTAGCCAATAAATTCTAACTTTAATAAAATACAACAAAATATCATTTATAACATCAGGTGAACATACAGTACATCTAATTTATTTCCAATACCAGATTTTAATATAGCAAATAATTTTTCTTGGACACCTTTTTCATGTAATATAGATTCTACATTATTAATAAACGAAGTTTCACACAATTTTATATATTCTGGTGTAGTTATCCAATAAATTCTAACTTTAATAAAATACAACAAAATATCACTTATAACATCAGGTGAACATACATCTAATTTATTTCCATCAATAACAGATTTTAATATAGCAAATAAGTTTTCTTTGACACCTTTTTCATATAATATAGATTCTACATTATTAATAAACGAAGTTTCACACAATTTTATATATTCTGGTGTTTATGACGTCTAACATTTTAAATAAATAAATATATGAAAGCACAGTTAAAAATGTAAAGTCTTTATAAGATACGTTTTAAATACAAATCAATGAAAAATTATTTAAAATAAAAAAAATTAAAGCAGTTTGTTTTTACTTAAATATGATTTAAGTATTTTTGTTCTTTTGAAGGATTACCATCTTTCTTTTTTTCCTGCAATTGTCTATTGTAAAATTTAGTTATCCAATAAATTCTAACTTTAATAAAATACAACAAAATATCACTTATAACATCAGGTGAACATACATCTAATTTATTTCCATCAATAACAGATTTTAATATAGCAAATAAGTTTTCTTTGACACCTTTTTCATATAATATAGATTCTACATTATTAATAAACGAAGTTTCACACAATTTTATATATTCTGGTGTTTTTTTCTGTAAATCTTCTCTCTCCGTAAACAAGAGCCATGCAGAACATCTATTTCGAATGAAAACTTATTTTTAAAAAATGGGACCTATCATTCAGGCTAAATTAGATAAAAAATTATAAATTATTTACCTTTACGGATCTTTGGGGAATCGGAAATACGATAAATGAGGTGTTTTGCTTCGAAAATTGGTGCAAAATATAGCACACAAGAGTTTCCACCTGGCGCCATCTTGTTGTTACAAGCACTGCCCCTTTGTGGTTGCGATAGAACAAACAGTTTAGAAAACCAGCTAAGTTTCGTATCCGTGGCTTTTATATTCTGGTGTTTTTTTCTGTAAATCTTCTCTCTCCGTAAACAAGAGCCATGCAGAACATCTATTTCGAATGAAAACTTATTTTTAAAAAATGGGACCTATCATTCAGGCTAAATTAGATAAAAAATTATAAATTATTTACCTTTACGGATCTTTGGGGAATCGGAAATACGATAAATGAGGTGTTTTGCTTCGAAAATTGGTGCAAAATATAGCAACACACAAGTTTCTACCTGGCGCCATCTTGTTGATACAAACAGTGCCCCCTTGTGGTTGCGATAGAACAAACAGTTTAGAAAACCAGCTAAGTTTCGTATCCGTGTAACCTAATCCGTGACCTTAATTCAGTTAAAGTCACTCTATGCTCCTATAGAGGAAACGCTTTTCCCTAGACTTTGCCGACAATGGAAGCCTTTCATTGGTTAGCTCCGTGTCACGTGGGTTCCAGACGCCATGTTTGAGACATTGTCGAAGAGCTAAGCTTGGAGCTAAACTGAATTTGGCTACATGTGGCGGCAGATAATAATTTACAGTTATCTCTATATTGGACGTATGGACACGCTTTTCCCTAGACTTTGCCGATAATGGAAGCCTTTCATTGGTTAGCTCCGTGTCATCATCTAATTAAACAATACTGTAGAACAAGAATTCATTTCATTGTAAGGAAAATAAATGCCCAATTGAAAGAAAAAAACGAAAACATAAACTGTGGAAGCCGAGGTATGAATGAAAAATGCTGTCTCAAGTTATTAAGTGTTTTATTTATAAAATGTCCGAATTACTTATTAATTTTTGTCTTATATATTATTTATGTATTCAAATGTTCAAGTTACTTTTTAATAATTTTAAAACAAGTTAAGTACTTTATATTATACATCTATTTCCCAGATTATTTTTAAAACTTGCCCAAGCAATTTATGAAAATAAAATGTTACTTAAATAATTTATAGAGTGTAATTTCTAGCATGAAAATTTGACAGTCTATGCTTCCTTAGTACTAATGGTAACATTGTATTTTTTTTTCCTACCATATTTAAATAGCATTAACTTATAAAACAGGGCAGTCTTTGCTTCCTTAGTACTAATGGTAACATTGTATTTTTTTTTTCCTACCATATTTAAATAGCATTAACTTATAAAACGTGTATTTACAATTCTTTATCCGGCATTTTTTTATTACTTTTTATACAATAATAAATAATTCTGAGTAACCAGTATGATTACTACCTTCGCATAAATTTTAATTATGTATAATATAACGGGAAAAAATGAATTCTGTTTTGAATCGGTGCCTATATGTCAGCTTCGCGTTAGACTAGATGTCTCAAACATGGCGGCATTCAAGGTCATGTCCATACTTCTCTATAGGAGCATAGAGTGACTTTAAATTCAGTTGATGCGAGGCGCACTCTAGTGACTGTTAGAAAAACTGCCAAATAGTAAATTGACAGAAAAACGTTACGGAGGCAATTATAGCTGTGTTGTTGGCTATCATAAAAATAATTACAGCACAATCAAAGTTTATATGTTTAATTTTCCTTCACTAAAAAAAGATGCAGGAAGGAGAAAAAAGTGGATTCAAGCTATGAGGCGTATCAGGTAATATTTTACAAGCAAGAAAAATGGTCCTTGGTAAAGTTTTAAATTAAATGAAGGGAATATTTTTTGTAGAGAAAATAGAACTATGTGGAATCCAACCAAATACTCAAAAATTTGCTCTTATCATTTTATCAGTAAAAGACATATATCATCCTGATAATCCGGACTATGCGCCATCAATTTTTCCTTCAGTTTATCGAAAGAAACCAACTTCAAAGTCAGCAAGCCTGCGATTAAAATATATTGAAAGAGAAGGAAATGTAGTAAACGTGATAAAATAAACTTTCTGAAAATTTAGAAACATTCAGGTTACCTGCATGAATATTTCTAAATTTAATTAATTTTTTTTTTTGGTACATGAATGTTTCAAAATTTTATTAATTATTTTTTGGTTTTACTGTGTTAATTTTACATTAATTTGAATATTATTGGGAATCGGATAATAAATCAATTCCTTCAATGATTGATTTCAGCTAAATCCGATTCTTCAGCTTCGGAGCTATTACTGCGACCGTTATATTCATTATTCAATTTATTAATTTTAATTAAAATGATAAAAAATTGATTGATATGCGAGGCGCACTCTAGTGACTGTTAGAAAAACTGCCAAATAGTAAATTGACAGAAAAACGTTACGGAGGCAATTATAGCTGTGTTGTTGGCTATCATAAAAATAATTACAGCACAATCAAAGTTTATATGTTTAATTTTCCTTCACTAAAAAAAGATGCAGGAAGGAGAAAAAGTGGATTCAAGCTATGAGGCGTATCAGATAATATTTTACAAGCAAGAAAAATGGTCCTTGGTAAAGTTTTAAATCGGGAAAAAATGAATTCTGTTTTGAATCGGTGCCTATATGTCAGCTTCGTGTTAGACTAGATGTCTCAAACATGGCGGCATTCAAGGTCATGTCATAAAAAAACAACAATAAACATTTTAATTATTAATTAAAATGTTTATTTGGTACCTGCATGAATATTTCTAAATTTAATTAATTTTTTTTTTTGGTACATGAATGTTTCAAAATTTTATTAATTATTTTTTGGTTTTACTGTGTTAATTTTACATTAATTTGAATATTATTGGGAATCGGATAATAAATCAATTCCTTCAATGATTGATTTCAGCTAAATCCAATTCTTCAGCTTCGGAGCTATTACTGCAACCGTTATATTCATTATTCAATTTATTAATTTTAATAAAAATGATAAAAAATTGATTGATTTTCCAAGAAATATAGACCCTCTTCTCCAGCAATACAATTTCATTGACCCCACATAAGTTTATTTTCATTATCAAGCTAAATTATAAAAATAAAAAATATTAGTTAATTAAAATAAACAAGCAAACAATATTTGAAGCTGAAAAATAAATATTTATTTCAGTTTTTAATACAAATCAAAATTACAGTGACTTGTTAATAAATACCATCCATGATAAATACAATTCGATTTTATAAATTT
>AYEL01085860.1:0-13716 GCA_000484575.1 Olivierus martensii
TCCAGGAAACACATCTTAAACCTGGGGACGCATTTTCACTGAAGAACTACAGCATCCTCCGTAAAGACAATACCAGCCACGATCGTTCCAGTGGTGGGGTTGCAATTCTCGTAGCCCACCATATTCCATCTTTGGCAGTTAGCTTAAACTCAGATCTTCAGGCGATAGCTGTGCGTCTTTCGGTTGGATTTTGCTTCACGTTATGTTCAATGTATCTACTCCTGACGATAGGGTAGAAGAAGCGGACCTAAGAACATTAATTGATCAGCTGCCCACTCCGTATCTTCTGTTAGACAATTTCAACGGATACCACCACATATGGGGATGTGATAATATTAATAGTCGTGGTAGGACCGTTGAAAAAGTATTATCTGATTACCATCTCGCCGTTTTCAATACAGGAGTTCACACTTATTTTCACGCACCTAGCCGGACATTCACTGCCATCGATCTGTCGATTTGCTCACCCGATCTCCTCCCAACGTGGAGTTGGCACGTCAGCGACGATTTCTACGGGAGTGACCACTTTACCATCTTCTTAACACCTTTGGGACCAGGGTGTTGCCATCTATCCCGTCCAACAAGATGGAAGATTGAATCTGCAGACTGGAAGCTATTTTCCAACCTCGCTTCTATAACAGCAGACATGGTTGAGATTCCAGATATCGATGAAGCAGTTGAAACTGTCACAGAGCGATTCATAGAGGCAGCTGAAGAATCCATACGTAAAACTTCAGCAAGATTTCGCAAACATCATAGACTTTGGTGGAACCACGACTGTGAGGTGGCCCACAATAAACAACAGAAGGCGTGGGGTATTTTCCGCCAATATCCCACTCAAAGAAATCTCATTTCCGCCAAGGTCCCACTGATAGAAATCTCATTGCCTTCAAACGTGCAAAGGCCAACTTTCGAAAAATCCGACGTCAGAGCCAAAGGGATTCATGGAGGAGGTACGTTTCTATCATCACGTCCTCTACTAGTTCCAAGGTGGTATAGAACAAAATCCGTCAGATCAATGGGACAGCTACATTCCATCCAATTTCCATGCTCGAACACAACGGTGTAATTTTTAGCGACAATCAGGGTATTGCTTATCTGCTCGCAAGCACATTCTCTTCTATTTCTAGCAATAGAAATTACCCTGATTCTTTTCTATCTATAAAGTCGCGTGTCGAAAATGCTCCCTTCAACTTCAGGCGCTCTACACCTGAAGAGTACAACACTGCTTTTACAATGGTCGAGCTTCACACGTCTTTGCACCGTTCTGGCAATACTTCTGTAGGTCCGGATTCCATCCATTACAGCATGTTGAAACACCTTTCGCCAGGTTCTCTTACTAACATCTTGTTCCTCTTCAATCGAATTTGGGCAGAGCATGTGTTCCCATTATCCTGGACTAGATCTATTATCATCCCTTTCCCCAAACAAGGAAAAGATCCCAAGAACCCTTCTCATTATAAACCAATTGCGTTGACTAGTTGCCTTTGCAAAGTTTTGGAACGTATGGTGAACTACCGCTTAATATACAATTCTATCTCCCCTATTGACAGAGACAATGGTCGAGTTCATTTCGTTCTGTTGCGTCTTCGGATGTTAGTGCCTGACGTAGTAGTCGATAGTGAGTCAGCCACTTTCTCTCCTACACAGAACCTGACAAACTTTTTGCACGGGACTGTACATTGGTTTTATGGACTTATTAGATTAGTTAATTTAGATAAAATCAAACTTAATATCAGGAAAACATTTATTTATTACTAAAAAATTTTTTCAACTTAATTGTCAGTTTGGAATTAGTTTCTGATGCATACCTGAGAATTAGGTTTGAAAATTTTTTTAATAATAAATTTTTTCCTGGTATTAGGCTTGATTATATTTAATTTTATAACTCAGGATTGTGATATGTATAGTAAATTTAGTTAATGGGCCGAAACTGGACTTAGAATCTCCTGAAAAATTAAAGGTATGGGGGCTCTGTGAATTGAATCTGGGTACTTCAAGGTAGGAAGTGACAGCTTTACTATGCAACATCTAACTAATTTTATACTTTATTAAAAAATAAGTGGTGCCTCGCAATTCGACACTAATCCGTCGCCGAAGTAATGTCGAATTGAGAAACTGATTTTTTAATAAAGTGGTGCCTCACAATTCGACACTAATCCATCGCCGAAGTAATGTCGAATTGAGAAACTCGAATTTCGGGACAATATTTCCCATATAAGACTATGTAAAATAGATTAATTTGTTGTTGGACCCCCATCTCACTCCCCTAACTAGTGAGTGAGAGAGATACAATATATTATTTAACTGTCGAATTGCAGGCATTTCCCATATAAGAAGACTATGTAAAATAGATTAATTCGTTATCGGTCCTCATCTCACTCTCCTAACGGATGAGGGGAGAGGGATACACTATATTATATCCCACTCCCCTAATGAGTGAGATGAAAGAGATACACTATATTATTTACTCCAATTCCCGTTAACGGCTAAGGTGAGAGAGATATACTATATTATTTACTTTATTATATGTGCTTTACTGAGAATGAGAGAGAGATATACTATATTATTTACTTTATTATATGTTTTACTATTGTATAACTTACTAAATTAAATACACTATTTTATACACAATACACAATTTATTGCCCCTTGGATGTTGGAATGAAGTCTTCCTGCAGACATCCTAGCACCCATAATTTTCTCTCTCCGTTGCAAAACGTTGCCACAGTTATCCTAGGAAGCTATACTTGAGTTCCATTTAATTGTTCTACCTTTCTGCACTTTATCTACAATTTTTTTCTTTGTCTCTTTGCTCAATCAAGTGTTCTTCTTTTCAGAATTATTCCTCTGGTCAGTTCGCTTTGAACCCATCCTTACATTTCACTCAAAAAAATAATAATAATTACAAATTTTTTCTTTCTGGAAAATTTAAAGTTGAAAATTAACATAAACAGCATGGGCAAAACACCAAAATAGCCCAAAAAGAACTGACAAATAGCAAATGACATCACACAATTCCATTCACATGCATGCGCCAACCGCGAAACTCAAATGTCAAATTGCGAGGCACCACTGTATAACTATTTTTAATGTTATGTCTTTGTGACACACTATTATGCTACTGGTATGCTCTGAGATACATAAGTTGGGGACTATATGGAAATTTTAAATATGGAGAAAAATTTTGCTGACTTATTTAAACATTAAAGTTTACATAATGATATTCAGTAATTTTTTATAACTAAATCTCCAATATGAAGAGTATAATAGATATGAAGAGAAGTCAAAAGAAACTTTTAAAAATGTGGTAAAAATTCAAGAACAGATTATACATAACTATATTTTGAATGCATCACCAGCAGTGATTTAAGGAACATCTTGCAGACGGCATCAATCACTTAAGCTACATATTGTCAAAATAGCAGTGTAAGCCTCATTAGAAATATATGCAAAGGAAAAACAGCATGGTTATGAGGGCCAGGTTCTTGTGGGTTCGGGACCTGCTATTCGACGACTCCCGTCGATTTATCCTTATTTTAATATGAATATCAAACTCCAGGTCGGTTAGTTCTCGTAAAAAAGTAGTAGTCAATGCCATTGAAAAAGTTACTAATTTTTATTAAACCAAACTTCAAATTAAACTTGATATTAAAAAACATACAAACAGGTTACAATTCCTCTGTATTATCCACCACCAACTTCGTACAAATCTGTAGCTACTTTTCTTAATATACAGTATGACAAGGACAAGACGATAACTCACAACAGCAACACCCGTAGCTACAAACATCAGAGGACGCGCATACTCTCTGAAGCCACCACCAATACTTATATGCATCAATTAACTTTGCATAAATTTTGTCTTTATAACAATAAGCAAAAACATAAAAATATTTTAATCTACATTCATACAAAAACAACTTTGTATTAAATTAAATCAATCAATTAATTATTTTAATATTTTAGAATCTTAATTAAACATGTTAACATATTAAGCACCTTACGTGCAATCCATTATGGTGAAAACGAAAGGGACGAACACGTCCACCTCCCAAAAGGACATCGACGTCTCCTCAAAAGTAAGTTTAATTTTCTTTTACTCGCCAATCCACACGTCCACCTTCCAAAAGGACATCGACGTCTCCTCAAAAGTAAGTTTAATTTTCTTTTACTCGCCAATCCTTACATGGTTTCATTTGGGTTTTGGGTAGTAAGGCATGAAATCTATTGAAATTCATTGGCAAATGAAACTTTAATATTGATGATGTGTGTCTATTACTCTGAAAAGTTTAATTGAAGCAGAAAGTATCTTGGTCTTTGACCAGGCCAACTACATTGAGTGGTGATGACCGAAATAATTGTGGAAACAACTTTTTGCAAGCAGAGCTGAGTGTCGGCAGGAAAATGTGCCGACACCAACATGTACATTTTTTATTTTGCTGACGCCAACTCCTCTGATAGTAAACACCACACACAAACACAAATGCTGCTGATTTTTTATAACACATTTTTATTCAATATTTATTACTGAAAAAATTATTTGTTCATCTGAAAAAGAAAATAATTATTTAATACAGTTTTTGAATTTTAAAACCAATAAATTATGAGCAATTGAAGAGTTATTGCCAATACCGACTCCTTAGCTGCCCTGGTTGCGAGGAAACCATGAAGTTAATAATAAATGAAGTAACCACAAAATTGAATGTTATGGTTCAATTCACAATGTTCTCTAACTCCATAAAATATCTGCAAGATAGGACTAAGATAGTTATCATGAATTAAGAGAATAACTTACTCACCATATCTCTCTCCAAGTCTATAATGAACAATCCATTTTATTATTTCTTGGTGGCAATGAATGAAAGTTGTCCTGGTCAGATGAAGCAATGTAATAAATAGTACATCAGTGGCTATGCATATGACCAAAATAATTTTTTAGGACACATTAATCAAAATGGAGATTATATTTAACTTCTGTATAATACAGTACTTTTATAACAAAAAATTGTGGCACTCCTAGCATATAAAACAGTATAGATATAACATTTCATTAATATATGGTTAAAGAATTTTTGTTTCTATAAGGGTAAACTTTATTATGTTAGATATAATTTTAAATATTTTTTTCTTTGTGAATCTCTGCTGTTGAGTCTCTATAGTCCGGCCGTTTGCCATTCCGACACTTCCAGTAGTTTGACACTCTGCAAACCGTCGCGCCGCTCACTTGAAATTTTCGTGTCACAACTTGATGTACGAGAGAGAGAAAATGATGTAAAACAAATCGTCAGTCGCCATTCGTTCGTTGTGCAGGCATTATAATCAGACTATTTTTTAAGTTCAGTACACTGTTTACAATAAAATAGTGTTTTTACTGTATCAGTGTTTGTTATTTGTCTTTACATAATGTCATAAATTGGAAAAAGTGAAAAATGAAAACATAAGACATTGACTGTGGTCAAAAAGGCAGAAATAATTAAGAAACTTGTTGGAAGAAAAGTTTAATGATTTGGATTCGTTTCACGATATTGAACATGCCACCATTTATGATATTAAAAAAAATTGGGTTAAATTAAGGGTTTTGTGAAAGATTTAAGCAGCAAGAAAGTGTTAATAAACTGAGCGTATTCGTTTGTGTAATTCCATTTTTTTTATTGAACATCCAATAATCCGACAAGCCCCAGAACCATGTGTATCGGATTATGGACACACTACTTACTATATTGGAAAGTTCCACCAAAATTCAAGAGAGAGCTTAAAAATGATTTAGTTCTGTACAGAAGTGAAAACAAATCTAGATTATTGTTATTTTAGTGTTCTAATGAAATAATTGCAATTTTTTGGTTCATAGATTAAAAATTTTCTAATTTTTTCAGAGACCTTGTACACAGACAGACAGCTTGTGCTGCAATCCAACATATGGCACTTGGTGTTTATGGTTTTGGTTGTGAAGATGCATTGGTACATTTACTAAATTACGTATGGCCAAACATATTTGAAACATCTCCTCATTTAGTTCAAGCATTCATGGGAGCTGTAGAAGGATTGAGAGTTGCTCTCGGTCCTATCAAAATACTTCAATATTCTCTTCAGGTAAATGATATTATGTATAAGTTTAATAATGATAATAATTATATGTTAACAAATATTCTTTTTTCAGGGTTTGTTTCATCCCGCTCGTAAAGTGAGAGATGTGTATTGGAAAATTTACAACACGTTGTACATCGGAGGACAGGACTCTCTAGTTGCCGGTTATCCGAGAGTGGCAGACGACGGACGAAATAATTTCGTTCGTCACGAACTGGACTACATTTTATAAAATAAAATGGGACCATATATCTATTGCCTTCATGTTGTATATGTTGATTTAACATTCAGTCAGTGGTTTTGACATTTATTGTAGTTTCTTCATATATAAAATTATTGGTGCACTTTAGTGGATGTGTCTAAATTTGGAATGGTACAATGCAAACAAGAATTTTTCAAGTGTTTTAACAACAGCGAAGTATATAAACAAAAATTGATGTGCATACTCCTATGTAAGTTTTTTTGCCATAAGAAATGGTACATATCTGAGAACTGTTTATTTTATTGATTGAAAGAGACACAGTCTTAGAATATGTTTTATTTTTTTGAATAGGTCGAATGACATCATGTATTTCTTTTACATAATAAATTCAATTTCATTGACAAAATAATTTTGATATTTATAATGTTAAGCATCTCCATATATTCGAGAATGGATGGAACTTATATTTCAGAATAAAGATCTTTTATCATTGAATGGCATTAATATCTTATAGTAAACACACTTCCGCTAAACAAGATGAGCGAATTCTGTTTTCTGTGGAGATATTAAATTTCCTTTTTGTTAGTCTCTTCAAGTTGTTTTTTTAAAATATTTGTTATTTTTGAGTTTAACAATATATATTCTTTGGCATTTATATCATGATTATAAATGTATAAAAACAGTTTAAAATTTTTGTATGTTTTTGATTATTAGTGAAAGAAATAATCAAAATTTTGTATTTTTCTGATTTTGCAATCATTCATATCGAAAAACTCTCTCTTAAGGAATTTATCCAAGTGAAAGGCATAATGCTATCATGTTTTAACAGGATTTTAGGTTTCTGTATTTTAAGATTTTTGTAATAGTTTGAATGCTCATAACTCAAAACATATAGAATGGGTACTAACATGCTATCATTTTTGGTTGCGAGCAAACAACAAATGAGTTAGTGGAGCCTCAAGAAGACAAAATTTAAGGAAATGCTGGTTATAACTTCATAAAAATTTTGCAGTTATTATCCAAAAAGTGAAGATTTTGATCAGCATAAAAATTAATTTGGGTTTCTGTATTTTAAGATTTTTGTAATAAGTTTGAATGCTCATAACTCAAACATATAGAACGGGTACTAACATGCTACCATTTTTGGTTGCGAGCAAACAACAAATGAGTTACTGGAGCCTCAAGAAGACAAAATTTAAGGAAATGCTGGTTATAACTTCGTAAAAATTTTGCAGTTATTATCCAAAAAGTGAAGATTTTGATCAGCATAAAAATTAATTTTTGCCACGTGTAAAGATCAATGTAGCTATCATCAATTTAAAAATTTTTCTTTGAGTCTAATACAGAATTAACACTTTAACAGTTTCAACTTCTCTCTCTAGAAACTCCTGACAATCTCAATTGATACCTTTATTAAGCCATGCTTCAATATCTGCAGTATGTTCATGATTGCGATTGCAATACCCCCTTGCAGAATGTTCTCGATTGAAATTGCAATACCCCCTTGCAGTATGTTCACGATTGAAATTGCAATACATTGTGTAAAGATCAATGTAGCTATCATCAACTTAAAAATTTTTCTTTGAGTCTAATACAGAATTAACACTTTAACAGTTTCAACTTCTCTCTCTACAGATTCCTGACAATCTCAATTGATACCTTTATTAAGCCATGCTTCAATACCTGCCGTATGTTCATGATTGAGATTGCAATACCTCCTTGCAGTATGTTCACGATTGAGATTGCAATACCCCCTTGCAGTATGTTCACGATTGAGATTGCAATACCCCCTTGCAGTATGTTCACGATTGAGATTGCAATACCCCCTTGCAGTATGTTCTCGATTGAAATTGCAATACCCCCTTGCAGTATGTTCACGATTGAGATTGCCATATCCCCTTGCAGTATGTTCATGATTGAGATTGCAATACCCCCTTGCAGTATGTTCTCGATTGAAATTGCAATACCCCCTTGCAGTATGTTCACGATTGAGATTGCCAAGATTTTTTTTATTCAAACTGAACCAGAACAACAAAATTTCCATTTCCAACGAAGATCTTCACTGTTTTATGTACGTTTGCACTTAAACTTAGTACTTATAGTTCCATCTTGGGAGGAAATGCCAGATGTAAAAATATTGAACATTGAAGCTTGGAGACAAATACTCCAAAATAAAGATGGACCAGTTGAAGATTGAATTGTAGCTGCACAGATTGTTTTAGATTAGACTGTGGATCTTTCTGCAAGTGGAAAAGAAATTTGTATACTCAATAATGGAAGTGGTATTAGCAGTCTTCATACTAACTACGAAAAACTTTACCAAGAGGAATGGATGACTTGTCTATGGTACAGGAGCTTTATAACAATAGTATAGCCATGCATGTACCAATTGCGATTGGTTAATTCCACTGTGTGATGAAATTTGCCATTAAATTTCAGGAATGTTGTAAAAAATTCAAATAGCTGTTTGGCATTTTTATAATTTTAACTATTATTGATTTGAGTTGATTGTACAAAACATAAAGGTGCATAGATTAATTTTTTCAATTATGTTTAACTGAAAACAGACTCTTTAATTTAGATTATTTGCATTAGTTTAGGCTTAGGCTCGGTGTAATTTTAATAAAAATGGCTCTGAAAACAGACTAATTTAGATTATTTGCATTAGTTTAGGCTTAGGCTCGGTGTAATTTTAATAAAAATGGCTTTTTTAGTTTCATTTTTATTGCAAAAATGGTTGGATATGCGTGTTTTGGTTTTGCAAATGGACTAGAGGAAGATATTTTTAATGAAATTCCCGAAGGATACTATAAGGAGATGATAATAGGCTGCTCTTTGTAAAGGATAGATTCCTATACATGCTAATAGTTCATTTCTTGCAAAGAAATATTGGTTTTTGAAGATATTTTCAGTTTTTCTTGTCTAATTATGCACACTATGTATGAAAGGGTTTAAAATAGTCATTGCATACATAATCGGAGAGAAACGTACACAATTGACAGAATGCAGATGGATATAAACACAGATAGCAAAAATACAGAGTACACTATTCAGCCCAGGTCCGGAAGACTAAGGCCCGAAGGCACAAAACTTTTTAAAAATAAATTATAAAATTGTTCAATAATTTTTCATCTGCTTTTTAGGTCCCTATTGACAGGGATCCTAGTCACGTGCCTACTGTGCATCCAATCAAATTTCGGTCGGAGAGTAGCGATGGAAGCGTGCTGTATTTCTATCATGAAAGAATCGGGTTCAAATGCCACAGAATTACCCTATTGGGTCAAAGGCTCCGTCCCAATAAGAAGTATTCGTTTTGTCAACAGATGATGGTATTTTTCATTCTAGGGGCGAAAGGCTGCCCACCCCTGCGGAGGATTCATCCGATTGTGGATGACGGGCCGAGTCCGTACACCATAATAAATATTTTCAATGCATGGGACCGAGACTCAAATCCGAGTCCTCCAGAGTGGAAAGCCGAAGCGTTTCCATGACTGTGCAGTTTTATCAACAGATGTCGCCACTTTCCATTCAGGAAGAACACTTAAGTGGCCGGACAAAAGCCCTTCCACAGGCTGCCCATCCCTACAGAGAGGTCAGCCGGATTGTGGATGACGGGCCGGGTCCGTAGCCCATGATAAATATTTTCAATGGAAGGGACCGAGACTCAAACCCGGATCCTCCAGAGTGGGACCGAGACTCAAATCCGGATCCTCCAGAGTGAAAAGCCGAAGCGTTTCCACGACTGTGCAGTTTTTTTATCAACAGATGTCGCCACTTTCCATTCAGGAAGAACACTAAGTGGCCGGACCAAAGCCCTTCCACAGGCTGCCCATCCCTAGAGAGGTCAGCCGGATTGTGGATGACGGCCGGGTTCGTAGCCCATGATAAATATTTTCAATGGAAGGGACCGAGACTCAAACCCGGATCCTCCAGAGTGGAAATCCGAAGCATTTTCAATCCGGCCGACCGACTGTGCAGTTTTACAACGCTTCCCGCCATATAGGTATTGAAACTGGAAGCAGTTTTATGCCAATCCTATTACCGCCCACCCACATTCCTGGTGAGGTTAGTCGCCAGGTGGCGTCCAACAAGCCAGGCTCGAACCTCTTCTGAAAGAATGGAGGTGTGGGACCCGGAAATTGAACTCGGATCCTGCAATATGGCGACATAGTAACTTCCTCCGCAGCCATCCAGCCGAATCATTTTTACTGCTGTGTGCTAAGTGGATGGCAACGCGGAAAGTATTAGCTTTCGATATTAATTATGGATGATCCGTGATCAGATCTTCCATGTAAAAAAAGATATTTGATGTGGTCACGAAAATCTGTCTTCACATTACAATCAAAGTTAATTGCTATGTACTGTCCATCCAGCTTAGCCGCGAACTAAGACTCAAGTATGCGTGCGCTAACTGAACAAGTCCAGTGACAAAATAGGGATGACAGCTTCGCACTTGGATATTTTCAAACACAAGATAAGTGAAGTTGAATGGAAGTTTATTGTAATGTGAATACTAAATGATTAATTTCGATGTTGGAAATAATAATATATCAAATTCTGATAAATATACTAATTCAATAATTTTAACTAATAAAATACTCTCCCTTTCGCGTTTTCAAATTCTGATAAATATACTAATTCAATAATTTTTATCTAATAAAATACTCTCCCTTTCGCGTTTGGACTCATCCACCTTAACTAGGCGCGGCTTTCGTGACGGACATTTTGTATTATCCCAATAACAATATGATTTATATGTAATCTGAGATTTATCTACCGCTGCTGTTACGGTAAAATTGCGATAGCAAAAATACCGTAACAGATTAGGTTACAGTTCGATTACCACGTTATCGGCGAAAATCAACAAACGTAACGATTCTGTAACGCTTAATTAAATTTAAAATAATTAATTCATAAATATTAATATTACAATTTAATTAAAATATATTTTTCCAGAAGGAATTCAAATTATAAGCTTCAGTTTCTACAATAATAATAGAAAAAAAAAATTATAATGGCGATATTTTCCCGCTTGGCATCGCTTTTGAGAATAGTAATGGCGAATATTTCGAAGTTGTGAGCGAGGAAGAAAGGGAAAGTAATATGGCTTGGGGAGTCAAACAAACGGTGATTATGGTAGGGGTGGGGGTAAGTATGTCCGTCTGGGCTGCATTACTTTATGTTCTACTAAGAACGAAGGACGACGATAAGTTAGATGTGCCAAAGTGTAACGTGCAAACGTCGAGACAGACCATCATTAGAATGAAGATCCCAAATTCTGCTGTTGGTTCAGTTATTGGCAGAAATGGATGCAATATCAAAGAATTACAGCAGAGAACAAACACTAGAATCAATTTTGAAGATGCAGGTAATAATAATAATTTTTGTTGTTTTGACATATTGACGTCACCAATTGTTTGCATATGTAAAAGCAATGTGATTCCGGTATCAAATTTATTCTAAATTTTGCTATTTAATATAATTATTTAATTAAAAAGAAACTAGAGTAATTGTTACCGCTAAATTATTTACTGCGCAATGATTTTCTAAATTCTGTTGTCAATGGCTAACTAACGATAAAATACGATCATTAATTTTTGGTTTGTGCTCCATTTCATGTGGCGGAAACTGGTAGGATTCTACTTTGACTGTCTCGAGTTTTCGCATCTGAACTTAATGCGATGCGTCTATGAATAATAAGTCGCGTTATACCGCGCCTTAATGCGTGTCAGGTTTTACGTACTCGATAAAGTAGATTTTAATATCATTCACATGCATATTAAGGTTAGATTCTGCTTTTCACGGAATTGCCAAATGTGATACCATTCGATAGATTTCATCAAACTGGTCAAATATTATAATAGAACCATGGACGAAAGCGCACCGATTACAAGATATTTCGAAAAATTTACCTCGGAATTGGTAAATGAACCATGTACCGCTTCAATATTGAATGAGAAGTAAATGGGTCTTCGTTTTCTCCACAAAAAACATCCTGTGTCCATTTTTGCCGACGACGTGGCCTCCATCCTTCAATATTGAATGAGAAGTAAAACGTCACGTGATCATCATGGGTTTTCGTTTTCTCCACAAAAAACATCCTGTGTCCATTTTTGCCGACGACGTGGCCTCCATCCAGATCCAGAGGTCTTCCTAAGTGGCGTTCCCATTCCTGTTGTGAATGAAACAAAATTTTTAGGAATCATATTTGACCGAAAGCTCACCTTCCATTCCTATCTGCAACATCTTAAAAGGAAGTGTTTCAAAGCATTGAACATTTTAAACGTTATCTCTTCCTTGTCCTGGGGCGCGGACCGCTTTTCAATGCTACGCATATATCGGTCGTTGATCCGATCAAAGCTGGACTACGGATCTGTGATTTACAGTTCAGCTAGAGAATCTATTCTTCAGATGTTAGACACCATTCACCATCAGGCACCGGGGCATTCTGCACGTCACCAATCCAGTCTGTATGTTGAAGCGCTTGAACCTCCACTTTCCATTAGGAGGAAACAACTCTCTACTACTACACCAAACTGAAGTCTCTTCCTAAGAATCCTGCGTAGCAGTGTTTTTTCAATCCCCTGTTCACTTCACTGTTTGCAGCTCGACCTTCATATGACCGAACTACTCAGTGAGCTTCATTTAGACACATCGACCATCTCCCAGTCTGAATACGTAGCTATCGCACCTTGGGAATCGTCCCCTCTGTGGATTTCAGCCTTCACCATCATCCAAAGGCCTCTACTCCGGACTGTGTATTTCAGCAGCTATTTGCAGATTCTCGTCACACAAACACAGGTTTTTTCTCGCTTTTTACAGATGGATCTAAATCCGATGGACATGTGAGATCTGCCGTCATCTGTGAGGATGAAGCGTTTTCTGAGCAGATTCCCTCAATTGCATCTATTTTCACCGCCGAAATGCATGCAATTCACCTTGCTCTAAAGCATATTAGATAGAAAGGCCACCGTAAAAGCCAAATATACACCGACTCACTGAGTGCACTTGTCGGCCGGATGGTCGCGTGGTAAAGCTTCGACTTACCACCCTGGAGGATCCGGGTCCCACACCTCCAATTTTTCAGGAGGGGTCCGGGCCCGGCCGGGACCCACACCTCCAATTTTTGTCACACACCTCCAATTTTTCAGGAGGGGTCCGGGCCCGGCCTGTTGAACCCACATCCTTCCATCTGGTTGACCCCATCATGGGTGCTGGCCAGCCTGTGATGGGAGTTAGTTTTTCAGGAGGGGTCCGGGCCCGGCCTGTTGAACCCCATCCTTCAACAATCTGGTTGACCCCATCATGGGTGCTGGCCAGCCTGTGATGGGAGCCCGTTGACCCCATCATGGGTGCTGACCAGCCTGTGATGTGGGCTATAAATGGCCGCCGCCAGATAAAGAATATCCCATGAGGATATGGCGGCG
>AYEL01085861.1:0-57625 GCA_000484575.1 Olivierus martensii
ACCCTTCAGCAGTTAATGAAAATGTGGCAGCATATGTGGGATGGACAGATTAACCACAAACTACATGAGATCAAGCCTTTGGTCGAACAATGGGATTCTTGCTATCGCAGGAACAGGAAACAGGAAGTCGTTCTTGCCAGACTCCGCATTGGGCATAGCCGGCTCACGCATAGGCATCTTTTAATGGGCGAAGCCCAGCCTACTTGTGACCGTTGTCACTGAAACTTCTGTTCCTTCTCTCCAGAAGGAGATATGCAATCAAATTTTGTTGGATCCCAGGACATGTTGGCATTCAAGGGAATGAACTTGCCGACATCGCTGCTAAGTCAGCCACCCTTCAGCAGTCACACAATTGTCAAGTCCCTTTTTCTGATTTGAAGCCAGGTATAAAAGAAAAGTTAATGAAAATGTGGCAGCGTATGTGGGATGGACAGATTAACAACAAACTACATGAGATCAAGCCTTTGGTCGAACAATGGGATTCTTGCTATCGCAGGAACAGGAAACAGGAAGTCGTTCTTGCCAGACTCCGCATTGGGCATAGCCGGCTCACGCATAGGCATCTTTTAATGGGCGAAGCCCAACATACTTGTGACCGTTGTCACTGTCCTCAACATCAAGCACATTTTAACTGAGTGTTCCTATTTTAGTGCCGAACGTTTACAGCACTAATCAATCTTCCTCTAATCTTACAGCCCTTATTGGCAAAGATTTTAATTCTACCGGCGTTTTTGCCTTTTTATCAGATATTTGTGTTTTACATTATATTTAATTATTTTACTTTATTGTTGTTTTATTTGTTGTATGATGGTTTAAAGCACCTTATATATTTATTATTTGTCTTTTGATTCTCTTTTACAATATTATCTTTGGCTATTTACACCATTTGTTATTTTTTCGTTTTATTTTTTTATGTTCGTTTTGTTGCATATAATTCCTTAAAGTATTTTATTTATCTACTTACTGTTATTTTACTTGTTTTACCCTCTGTCTGGCGCAGTTTGGCCTATGAGGCCCTTGCGCCAATAAACACCAACAAACCAAACCGTAATGACGAAAACTGCTATGGTTTTACACCTTGTTTTAAAAGCCAAAAATGCGCCGGGAATTGTTCTTAAGATTAACAAACCAAACCAAACCAACGGTTTTCTGCTCCACGGCCCTCTGAATAGGGCCGTGGTTCTTCACGTCGAAACGTGAGTTAAGGAAAGATTCTATAATAACGATATTATATATTTGCATCAAGATGTATAATTACATCATCATGAAAATGTTCTTGCCTAAGAGTTTGAATATAATTCTTGCTCGACCCCTTCAGGATGTATTACAGTAAAATCCCGTATAACCTGCTCTCCTGTAACACGAATTCATATAATATAATAAATTTATATAGAAGAACGATTTCATATAATGAAATCGTTCTTCTATAACACGAATTCGTGTAATTTTACATCTTGAAAGTGTCGCGCAAGACATTGTTCCTTTCAAGATGGCGTCGTGCACAGGTATCGAAACTTCGTTGTGATAAGTACCTTTTTCATATAGCTACTTATCAGTTCCGTTTTCGCGATTGATTTATATAACGATTTACTACTAGTAATATGACTAAAAATATTATGCGAAAATCTCGGATTCCGTGAAAAGCAGAATCTTGCCCATATTAACATCATATTTTCATATAATGATGATATCGTTTAATATGTGCGTGCGGCGTCGCGAAAACGCGAAGCAGTCAAAGTAGAATCTTACCAGAACAAATGACTCCTGTGAGACTGCACCCACTAGCATCTCTCTCGCTGGCAGACTAAACAATACGAGTCCTTTGTTCTCACTCCTGCAATTAAATAACTGATCAAATGATAATTGCTTGTGAGCGAAGGACTTAATGTCCTACAACACTTATTTGGCAGGACTCTCTACTCATCACATACAATACTTGTGTAAATATAATTTATAATCAAACATTAATGTATAAATATTGAGAATTTTGTAATTATCTTAAAAATTACTTACAACACTTATTTGGCAGGACTCTCTACTCATCACATACAATTTATAATCAAACATTAATGTATAAATATTGAGAATTTTGTAATTATCTTAAAAATTAATTCTTTTATTTCTGTTCAACAATATTTTAATTATACTGTATTTCATTTCTTCGTTATCAATTTATATACAGTAAAAATTCTCATTGATAAATTATTTTGTTTATAAATGTTTTAAGAGATTATTCAGCACCTATTGATCTTTGTTATCAATTTATATACAGTAAAAGTTCTCATTGATAAATTATTTTGTTTATAAATGTTTTAAGAGATTATTCAGCACCTATTGATATAGTTGTCTGCTTTAGTCTTCAATCAGAAAGATGTGATTACACAGTCCTAATTCTTGGAAATCTTTCATGAACTTTCCAGGCTCGTGAATCATTTTATATTTTTGCTACCACAACACATTTTTGGAAAGCATACATGGCCTTGGAATGGTTAAATGATTTCAAAACAGCTATAAAATATATATATATATAGATCACTTTTGACCTACTTTCTGAAAGAAAGTAAAACAATCATCTTATTGTTTGTTTGAATTTGCTAATAACTTTAATTAATTAATACATTTTGTATGAAACTCAGTAGTTTCGATACGTCATTAAAGGTAAACTCTCTCTTATTATTTAACCATCTAGCTTCAATCAATTTAGAAATGATAAGATGAAACTGTCAAAATTTCAACACAACTTTTGAACTCTTTGACAAACATTATACAATCCAAACAAACCTAATTAACTCTGACTTTTGCATCAAAATTTTTAGGGGATCAAGCCATGAAAGTTGATTTTCAATAAGATAAACCAGTGGTTCTCAACCTTTTTTGCTGTTGAGGAACACATTTTAATGTTTTAAAATTTAGCAGCACACCTAAATATTTTAAATAATAATAAAAATTTGTTATTAAATTAAATTAACAGATTATTGTATTTATTACATTCAGACTACATACATACTTGTACATGGGATCATTAAATGGCAGCCCTTATTAAGTTAGTGCCACCTTTGAATTTTGTATTTTTATAGAAACTATAATTTTAATTTAAGGAATAAAAATTAATTCTTAAATTATGAATGACGACTAAAAAATTTTGACTGTCGCAGAAATTCAAGGGTTAGATTTTTCTAACGATACCCTATTTATAGGAATCGGTAGACTACAAAAGGATATCCAGCCAACCACGTTTCACTATTAATATATATGATTTATACGATTACACGGGGTGTTTCAAAATGAATATTGGGGTTTTGAGGCTTCATAGTATTTTATACGATTACACAGGGTGTTTCAAAATGAATATTGGGGTTTTGAGGCTTCATAGTATTTATTACATTTAACTTACAGTTATAAATAATACATCAAATGAAAAAGCAATTCAAACAGTTTTTCCCCTATAAGTGTTTAATGTGAACACTTTTCGTGACATGGCACACATCGAGTCGATAGGCGAGTTCTTCCCAAACCTTGATTAGTGTGTCTGGAGTAATTGTTGCGACAACTGCTTCAATCCTGTTCCTTAACTCAGGCAGGTCAGCTGGTAGCGGAGGCACATACACATAAGGATAATGTGTATGTGCCTCGGCTTGTCCAGCAAAAGAAGTGAGAGACCTTGTAGAGGATATATTAGGTAGTTGCCAGTTTGTAATTTTATTTATTAATAAATTTAGCCTAACGAATTTAAAATATAACAATTAGATGATGAAAGTCATAATATTAAAATAAATAAATAAATTTATTGCAGTGCTCTAATCACGTAGACAGCAACTCAATCTTGTGGATTGTAAACACTTCAGAGGGTTTGCAAAAGAAAATATATAATTTTGTACTTGTTGAAACGCATTTATCAAATTTGGCACAGAATATATTAAGGGATAGTATAAAATTTTTTTGCTCACTAATCTGATAGCATGTTACTTCTATTCCTTGGCTGCCATTTTGATTACGTAGACAGCAACTCAATCTTGTGGATTGTAAACACTTCTGAGGGTTTGCAAAAGAAAATATATAATTTTGTACTTGTTGAAACACATTAATCAAATTTGGCACAGAATATATTAAGGGATAGTATCAAATTTTTTTGCTCACTAATCTGATAGCATGTTACTTCTATTCCTTGGCTGCCATTTTGATTTTTCCAATTTCATAGCAGACAACAGAATTTTTGATTATAAACCTAGTCATAAAACCTTGTATATGGCTATACAATAGATTAAGTGCTTTTTTTTATGAATATTTAGGATTTATTTATTGCAATTAATATTCATATTTTAAAAAGTTGCAAACCCAGAAACTCCATGAGGGTGTATGTCTAGACCTAGCTTGTTAACTAAAACTAACGTAAAAAAATATAAATCACATTGTACATATGGTAATTAATGAAATTAGGAGGGAAATAAATGCTTGTATCAATCAGTACGTTTTTCTCATTTGATCAATATAATTTTCTCATAAATTAAAGGCAGCGACTGTCTGTAAATCGAAATCAAATAATGAAATTAGGAGGGAAATAAATGCTTGTATCAATCGGTACGTTTTTCTCGTTTGATCAATATAATTTTCTCATAAATTAAAGGCAGCGACTGTCTGTAAATCGAAATCAGGTTAGAAGAGATTTGTTTAGGATATGGAACAATGCAGTTTTGTGTAATTTGTTTCCTAGTCATTTTTGTTAATAAATCTAATTTGACAAATATTTATTTTTTAGCAAATTTATATTTTTATTTTCTGAGAACATTAAGATAAGATATAATAACCTTTGTAAGATCAGTGTCCAGCTATCTACTGTCGATAGAATGATGATTAAAAATAATGCTTACATGTTTCAAATTGTATTCACATTCTAAGAGAAAGCTTGAGTTTAATAATTTTGGGTGATGATCTATATATAGTCTTAAGGAGTGAACACTTTAAAAGTTAAAAAAAAGCAACCATTATGAGAAAAAACTTGGCACACTAAAGTTAATGCAAGTTCTATTAATATTTATAGGAAATTATGCACACAACAAATCTTAATTTCTGAGAACATTAAGATATAATAACCTTTGTAAGATCAGTATCCAGCTATCTACTGTCAATGTAAGCATTATTTTTAATCATCATTCTATGTTTCAAATTGTATTCACATTCTAACAGAAAGCTTGAGTTTAATAATTTTGGGTGATGATCTATATATAGTCTAACAGTTAAAAAAAGCAATCATTATGAGAAAAAACTTGGCACATTAAAGTTAATGCAAGTTCTATTAATATTTATAGGAAATTATGCACACAACAAATCTTAACTTCTGACAAGATTATCAGCCATCAATCATTTATTAGTCTCTCTCATTGATAAATATTTTTATCAAAATTAATTTGAACAAAAATTTAACTAATAACTTTTTTAATTATAATCAAATAACAGTTTGATTTAATTAATTTGCATGTTGTAAATACAGTGGTCCCAGTTATTATGTGGGTTTGCGAGGTGGTGATCCTTCCCATGTTATAACCCAAACTTCTGACGAGATTATCAGCCATCAATCATTTATTAGTCTCTCTCATTAATTTTGATAAAAATATTTATCAATTTGAACAAAAATTTAACTAATATCATAACTTTTTTAATGTTAAACCTTTTATAATTATAATCAAATAACAGTGGTCCCAGTTATTATGTGGGTTTGCGAGGTGGTGATCCTTCCCATGTTATAACCGACAGCTTCTCTTATTTCCTAATTTAGTGATTCTACATTATAGAATAAGAGAAAGCTGTCCTACTTATCCAAGCAGGTTCATAACCTTCCTTCTTCTGCAATCCATCCTCGTATTATTCCTTCCAGCATATCAAACTCCCATTTTATTTGTGCTTCTGAGACCCCACTTTTCACTCGATCTATTATGTTTAGTTTCTCCTTAATGGTATATGATTTTCTTTTATTGTTTGCCATTGTCCATTAAATATACAGGAATACCTCGATTATTGCGGTTTTGATTATTGCAATTCTCGATTTATCGCGGTTTATAATTTGATACCAAAATTCAATTATTGCGGCATCGAGATATAGCACACTATATAAGTAACCAGAATTACATTTGTTCTCCAGGTGAAGTACACATGGACAGGGCTGGCTTAACCCGGTAAGCAGATGATGCACAGCATTGGGGTGCCAAAATTATCATTTTCTCAATATTGTTACTCAGTAATACTGTACATTGCTGAGTAGATATTACAAGAAAGCTGCATCGGGTGTTGGGACCTCTAGAGTCGGCACTGCATGTGAATATTTATTTCTTTTCTTATTTACCCTTACAATGAATTCTAAAAGAAACAAGGATGATATCGAGTCAACAGCTATCAAGAAGAAACGTAGAGTGATCAGCTTAGATTGGCACATTAATAAAATTTTATATACGAGGTACAAAAAAAATGTGTTAAATAGATTTGAAAAATCCTTGGCAGTGATCACCCATTTTACATGTATTATTTATCCCGATTTGTAGAGTGATCAGCTTAGATTGGCACGTTAATAAAATTTTATATACGAGGTACAAAAAAAATCTGTTAAATAGATTTGAAAAATCCTTGGCAGTGATCATCCATTTTACATGCATTATTTATCCCGATTATCGCGGTATTTTTCGTGGCAACAATAACCGCGATAATCGAGGTATTCCTGTGTTTGTAAAACTTGCTAAAATCACAAAACAGTCACCAAAAAAAAACACATGTATCAGATATGAACTCTCACCGCAAATAACCTTTCATTTGCTTTGAATACTTGTGTTGCCAGTCGAAAATCTTTTGAAGTTGCCATCTGAAAAATTTTTTTTCAAAGATATTTTGAAATTTATATAAATTACCATCAGAATTATTAAAATGAATTAAAATAATAGAAATTTGATCATAAACCTTTATTAATAGTTCTGGAAGTTTTGTTAATTTTAATTCTGTTATGTATATATGGCAACAAGAAGTTAGCAAGGCGGATGGATGTCAATTATGCGTTGTATTATATTTTTCTCAGAATGTCTTTCCGAAGAATAGGGAAACAGGAAAGATTCGCGGTATAAACGGCAGCATTATATCTGGGGAGCACTATATTTACTTGGCAATATTTAGAGAGATGAGACTTGCTTACTCATCTGAGTCATCACACTGTAGTCATGAAATGTAATCTCAATATTTATTTTTCATAATCTTAACTATCATACAAGAAATAGTTCGGAATCCATTAAAAAATGAAATTTTATTTCCGAAAATGGTATAGAAACATCAAATGATTTGCTTCATAATTTATTCTACTTCATATTACTCTTGCTAACAAATTCACAGAAATGTTTTATTTTCTAGATGACGACGACGACGAGAGAACTGTAATTATTCGTGGTTCACCTTTCGATTCTCAAGAGGCAGAGAACATAATTAATAAAATTGTAATTGAGCAACCAGAATTTTTCACAGAAGAAATATATGTTCCTTCTAGATCTTGTGGGCGAATCATCGGAAAGAATGGAGAAAGCATTAAGTAAATGTTCTCGTTGATTTATAGCATCTAGATTTAGTCAATCTAGTTAATTTATTTAAAATTATAATAATAATATCAAAGATATTTTGTTAGTAATAACCCGTAATTTGTTCAACTATGGCAATAAAAGTTCAAATTGATTTTCAGCCTGAATGATCACGAAATAGCTAATGCTTGACTGATTTAGTGTTAAATATTAAGGATAATTTTCTTATCTTTTGTCATCATCTCAAAAGTACAAAATTGTGTTTCAGGTATATAAATAGAACATCTAGAGCAAAAGTATCTGTGGATTCCAATTCTGAAGATAAAAAAGTCGAAAGTTTAACTAGAATAGTTCTTAGAGGAACTAGGCAACAGATTGACATGGCAATTGGCTTAATAGATGAAAAACTTGCAGAGGACGAGGCCCTAAGACACCAAGTGGAGCTGATTTCTACCAATCGTCCAACACGTTATAAAGGAAAGCTGTGTATCGAAAACTCAAAGGTTTGTAGGAAACTTTTCGATGAAGTATATTATGATTATATATTTATTTTTATAATCTTTTTTATATATAGCAAGATACGGAATCTGACAAGTTTCAGGAATCTCTCATGCCGACTGCAACTGATGGATTTTTGGAAGTTTTTGTATCAGCTGTTGAATCACCTTCTCAATTTTGGGTGCAGCTGGTAGGCACTAAATCAATTCAGTTAGACAGAATGGTGGAGGAAATGACAAGTTTCTACGTGCAACCAAAAAATCAAGAATTAAGTAAAATGTCAACCGTTTCTGTTGGGGATTTGGTCGCTGCAACATTTCCTCACGACAATCTTTGGTATCGAGCTAAGGTTACTAACGTTGAAGAAGACGACTACTCTACTGGAGAAAGCAAAATAACAGTATTTTATGTTGACTTTGGCGATGATGGAGTACTGTTGCAAAAACAACTGTTTTCTCTACAACCTGAATTTCTAGTCATACCTTTTCAAGCAATCCGAAGAAGACGACTACTCTACCGGAGAAAGCAAAATAACAGTATTTTATGTTGACTTTGGCGATGACGGAGTACTATTGCAAAAACAACTGTTTTCTCTACAACCTGAATTTCTAGTCATACCTTTTCAAGCAATCGAATGTTGCTTAGGAAATGTTGCACCTTGTGATAAATGGACTGAAGAAGCAATCTCGTATTTTGAGCAACTGACATATGCCGCCCAGTGGAAGCCGATCATGGCTAAACCAATAAATTACATAGCCAAAGATACAGATAAAAAAGCTACCGTAGCTTGTGTGACATTAATTGATACTAATCTTGCTACAGATGTTAATGTTGCAGAAGAGTTGATTAAGAAAGAATACGGCGTGCGTGTCTTCGACGAACGACTTAAGTAATTTTATTTTTTTGTTCTTTCACATTTTAATTATTTTACATGTAGATGACAAAGCTTGCCTCTTTCTAATATTTAGAAAATAATTTAACAATAAAAGTTTGCTTTGTTTTAAAAAGTCCATGGTATGTAACTGATCGATTGACAGAAATAATAATCCATTCACTAAAGATTCGTCAATTTGTTCAATTTAATAAACAAACAGGATACTTCACATAACACACCATCTTTACTGAATAACAAACAATATTCTACATTACATGAATATTCATGAACAAGATAAAAACATGTAAAAGTTTTGATATAAAAATAAATACAGCTTTTAACATTACATGTGTCTCACTTAAAACACCGTTACTGTACAAACCGCATGTTCTGTAAACAGTAAACTGATGTTAGTCTTTCTCTGTTGTGCCCCTTAACAACAAACAATTCGTTTTTGTTTTTTTCCTATTTTATAAAAGAATCGTCTTGGAAGACTACATTTCCTTTGCAAAATTACTACAAGCATTTTGAGTCTATTGGTGAGACTACCTTAGTGTATATTTGACTAATATATACTGCATATATACATTTAACAGTTGTTACATGGCACATTTTAATTACAAAGAAACTGATTGACAGACATATAGCATTTGTAAGGACTATTCTGCTACACTATAAGAGAGAAAATTACTTATATATAGTATGTTATTTGTTTTCACTCTTGTCGACTGTAGTTATCAAACAAAAATTTTCCATAAATTACAAAAAATGAAGTCGGACACAGAATTTGCAAGGATATATGATTCTTTAACCAGACACTAGTGAAACAGTTCTATAAACATGTCAAAAATGTATAATCGATGTCTGTTTGGTTATAATTCCAGACCACCTTAAGAAGTTATCATTAGCAGATCTGAATGTTTATGATTCAAAAGATCTATTACATACATAAATTTAATGTCAGAATGGGCAAAAACACTAAATTTTAGAACTTTGTTTGTAACAAACACCTATATTCAATATCTGATAATTATAAATTCAAAATTATGTTTGTTTGTAAATCAAAAGGTTTGACGGCCATACATACAAAATTCACTATATACACTTTGGAATGAATCAATATGTTCCTAAAATGTCAAACATATTAAATAACTATACCTGATGACAGCAATGGAAGGCAGTATTGAGTCTATGAGAGAATATAATAATTCTACAGTAATAAAGTTAGTATAGGATTCCAGACTCAATACTGCCTTCCGATGCTGTTGTCTAGTTTTACAATATATTTGTTGTTAAATGATTTTAAAATTATATGTTTGCATCTTAAAGAGGAACATTTGTACATCATTTTCCTACAATAATTTTTTAGATCACAGTCACTCATGTTAAATGATCATCATAAAGCTAAAGAAAATCAACTCAGAATATATTTCAGTTCAATTAATGCCATTGATCTAGCATGTAACTTTCCAAGGGATGCGTTCCTGATTCGATCAGAAGTGCTTTGGCTTTACAATCTGGCTAAATGTCCTGTGTCCTGTACAGATTCGTTAATATATGATAATTTCTACAAACAATACAGGGTGTTCTATTGAAGTGGCGACAAACTCGGAGTGATAGTAGGCAGCAAGAGGAACCAAAATTGCTACAGAACGTGCTATCGTTTAATCAATGAAAATTGCAAAAATACTTATGCAGGGCCCGACATTGAGCACATTTGACAATCGTTTCTCCACTGCTGTGGCCTGTGAATGACATCTGCAGCTGCCAATTTGAACAACAACTATAATCACTTCTCATCGTCCCCTTTCCAGCATTGCACTCTGCATCACAAACTATGGTGTAAACTTGCTGTCAAATAAATGTTTTTTGTACTATTTGTTGTCCCACTTGACTCAGATCCTGCATAAGTATTTTCACAATTTTCACTGACTAAACATGATTTGCAATCACATGTTTCGTGGCAAATTTGGTTCCTCTTGCTGCTTACTATGTCACCACTTCAACAGAACATCCTGGATATTTAATCACTTCTGATAGAAAACTAGGTAACCATATTTTATATCTTGTTCCCTATTATAAAGGGAAATGCAACAAAATGGCTTTATTCTGTTTCACTGCCTTAAAAATTTTAAATTAATTTTTGCTGATAGCATAATAGCAATGTCAACTAAGGCAACGTTAAACAAGGACCTACCGTACTTGGCATTACACGCTCATTCGCCGTCTCTAATTCCATAGCTTATTATTTTTTAGACTGCATAATTAAATTATTTTTGAAAATCACAAAGTTTTTCAGACAAAATCTTTACTTTTGCTTCCACTAGACCAAAACTTTGTATATAATCGCACTATATGTTTATTCACGCCGGGCACTGGGAATGTATTATTATATAGACAGGCATAATAAAAACTGCAAATATGTTATTTGTACTGTTACAGTTGACTGCAATTTTTTGGAATTTAGAAGTTATATGTATTTTATATGAATAAATGCATGCTATTGGTTGTTCCAGAAAGTTTGTGAAACTTCCTCCCTGTTTTTTATCTTTTCCTATCCAATGTTAAATGATATTTTGATAAAGATAGATGAATTGCGTAGTTCATATTCAACTCATGAATCGAATATTCTTCTGAATGATACGAGGATATACAGAGTGGGACAAAATAAACCGAACTGGACATGGAAGAAGATATTCAATGTAGCAACCTGCAATAATAATAATATTTCATATGGAGCTGTGAATGATGCTTGAAGGTGGCCGGGATATTCATCGTTAAGGACTACTCGTCTACCTGAATAAATATATAAAATAAAATAGTCTTGCAGTTTGTGTGTTCATTACTTGGTTGGGATCGGTTTATCTTGGCCCACCCTGTATTATTTTAATATTTAGATGAACAACACAAAATATTAAACTATAAAATTAAAAGCATACATAATGGTATAATTTAAATAGTTATTATAAGCCATACCAATGATTTAATATTTAAAAAAAAATTTTTCTATCGCAATTATTATTATAAATGTGCATAAATTTTTAAGCAATTAAATATAACTATGACGTCGTAAACTATAGCTGTAAAGGGTGTTTAACTCAGTTCTTACAGAGAGACAATGCAATATTGAGGGGCTACATCTAAATATTCAAATTAATTTCCAATTGTTTATCCCTTTACAGCAATAGTTGTTTAATTAAAAAAAATTAGGTACATTCTATACTTAAAATTAACAAGATTTTACTGTATTATCTTTCTTGCAAATTAGAACAGTAGTTAAATTTTAAGTTATGTAAAATAGTTGATTATTAAAAATAATTGTGGCAGTGAAACAGGCAGTACAGAAGAGGGCAATGGTCTCAAACTGGCGGCCACAGGTTGCATGTGGCCCTCAGAGCAATTTTGTACAGCCTTCAAAGATGTTTAAGCCATTTGTTTAAGTATATGTTACAGTCGGAAAATTATTACAATTTAAAACTTTACACTTTTATTTTATTAATGTTAAAGCATACTGTATTCAACATGCGCCGTTCTATCAGTTCCGCAATCAGTCTGTATGAATCATCTTAATGACTCATACTGACTGATCATAAGCGTGACTGTTGAGCAATGACTGTATGATTTATCATAAATTTTTATTATGCTAATATACACCCATTTGTGGTGTTTTCTAGTACAATGGTGCCTCACAATTAGACACTAATCTGTCGCCGAACAAATGTTGAATTGAGAGACAATATTTCCCATATAAGACTATGTAAAAAAGATTAATTTGTTATCGGTCCCCATCTCACTCCGCTAACGGGTAAGGTGAGAGAGAGAGATATACTATATTATTTACTTTATTATACGTGTTTTACTATTGTATAACACACTAAATTACAAAATATACTATTTTATACACAACACACAATTTATTAGCCCTGGGATGTTGGAACGAAGTCTTCCAGCAGACACCCTAGCACCCATAATCTTCTCTGTCTGTGGCAAAACGTGGCCACAGTTGTCCTAGGAACACCATACTCGAGTTAATTCTAATTATGCTATCTTTCTGCACTTTATCTACAATTTTTTTCTTTGTCACTTTGCCCAATCGAGTGTTCTTCTTTTCGGAATTATTCCTCTGGTCAGTTTTCTTTTTGAACGCATCCTTACATCTCACTCAAAAAATAATAATAATTACAAATTTTTTACTTTCTGAAAAATTTAGAATTGAAAATTAACGTTCTTCATTTCAGAATTATTCCTCTGATCAGTTCTCTTTGAACCCATCCTTACATTTCACTCAAAAAAATAATAATATTACAAATTTTTTACTTTCTGAAAAATGTAGAATTGAAAATTAACACATAAAACATGGGCAAACACCAAAGTAGGCCAAAAAGAACTGACAAATAGCAACGGGCAAACACCAAAGTAGCCCAAAAAGAACTGACAAATGGCAAATAGCATCATCACAATTCCATGCACACGCATGCGCAAACCCGCAAAACTCAAATGTCGAATTGTGAGGCATCATTGTATTAAGTAATTACAGATAAATATTTTCCTTTCATTTTAATTTTGTTTAAAAATATTCGGCCCTTCATTTCATTTCAAACTGTGCATTCGGCCTATGTGCAATTTAAGTTTGAGACCACTGGGCTAAGGATTGCATCTTTAACACACAGATCGTTAAAATTCAATACAATGTATTTCTTTCATCTTGCTTTGAAATATATAAACATACAGACAGGCATGTAACTTGATTCACTGTTATGTAAAACTGTCACAGTTTAAATTATATAGCATTTCTTACATTTACAATGTTAAGAGATAATTTCTCTAACGATAACTTATGGTGGCTGGAATATATGCTTCAGAAATATATTTGTTTTGTTCATTTCGTAGGAACATATGATGAAATTATGTAATATCATATGTTTATTGTTTTCTAAAACCTTGCAATTGCGGTTTACAAGATCAGAAGTAAATTGTGTGTTAATGATTATATGTAAAAAATTATGAAATATGTAATAGTCGAGTTTTCGAAAGAGTTGCAAAAGTTTGCTATATGATCACAATTAATAATTTTTTTGTAATTCTAAATTACTTAACTCGAAATGCTTATATTCACAGATGGTTTTTTTTTTGCCATAAAGCAGTTATCTTTATGCAATAATCTTAGCTCATATCTTTAGGCAATAAGAGAAGAATGCCCAAAACAAAACTTCATGATGCTTAAAATGCAATATCTTTATGCATAAGAAGATATTTTAATACTGAAAATTTCAAGTTTGATTTTTATATTAGGTTTTAAATTTACCAAGTATCTTAATTTGCCAACAATATAATTTCGTTATTCAAAAATAAACTATGGGATGGAATTATCACAGAATTAACCAAAATATCGATAACAGCCCAACATTCCCAAATGTATAACAATTTCGAAAGATTTAATCTTCGGTATAAAATAAATTTATCACATTGTAATAGTAAATAGATGCCTGTTGGCAGAAAAATTAAATCGAAATCTCTCTAAAATATTAAAACTTAAGTTTTGATGACACTGGAATAGCAAAATTACGATTATAAATTCTACGTTTTTCGTACCTCTACGGCTAAACTGCACGAAGCTCTCATTTCAAGACCATCTTTTTATACAATTGCATAAGGCAAAGCAATGAGAAACAGGTCGATTTTTCAAAGTGCACCTAAGGATGACTTGCGTGCCACTTTTTTAACATGGGCAAACTTAATACTGATAACCAGTTCAGATTTTAATACTTCATAATTAAATGATGGCATTAATACAAAAAAAAGATGATAAATCTTCTTCGTTTGAGTTGAAACTTGCATTCTGTCATATAAAAGTTTTATGTTTATTTTACCATTAGTTGATAACTACTTTGTACACAGTTGGAATTTTTTTTAGTTGAAAATATATCCCTTATCAATGACAAATCAGAGTTTGGTTGCAATTACTCATTTAGGAGGTGTAATTTCCACTAGCACCCATGTGTACAGTTTCTTTAAAATTATTTCGAGACGTTTATATTTTAGATTGCTTAGACCATCTGTTTTAAATCGATATTTACCTCTGTATAGTTTGTTGTATCTGTAATAAAATAAACAATTCAACTGATAAAAACAGAACATTCCTGGAAAAATCTAATATATAAAAAACACTGCTTAAGTGTTTTCACCTGTCTGGATTTGGTTCGTCCTTCTTGTGCTTTAACATCTTGTACCGTGCAATTTTTGAGGAATATCTCGAAATCTGTAGTCCATGGAAACGAATTCTGATAATAATAATAAGTTATGAAATATCATTTTTTTTTTGAAAGAATTGACAATGCCAATTAAACTCACCTGTTAGACATATCATCATCTTCTCCACCCCAACCCCAATATTCATTCGAAAAGCCATTTACCAGTTCCATGTGCTTCTTACTTAATGCACTAACACCACCGAATATGTCTTTGTAAGGGAGCCTGAATTAAAATATATCGATAATTTTACAAATAATGTTAAGACAAATTATTCAATATTAAATTTAAACAGAGTAGCAAAGCAACGGCATGCAAAATGATTTTTTTAAATGAAACTCTGTCTAACCTATAGAGAAAATACATCATTCAAACAGTTAAAACAATAAAATTAAGCATAATCTGAATGAACAGTTTCTCTTACACATTATTTATTTAATTATTCTTCCATCCTATATAAATATGTAAGTATGGGCAGTCCCCTTATTCTGAAATATACATAACATTAAAAGTCCTGGCTCCTCTACTCCAAAAAGATCTCAAGTCTGTCAGTAGGTAGGAAAATGAAATCTGATTTACAAGAGTTGTACTGAGGTACATTGAAGATTAAATTTCCGAGGGTAGCTCTCCCCCTAATATACCGTATTACATCGAATATAAGCCGCGCCTGAATTTAAACCGCAGTAGGAATTTAAACCGCAGTAGGATTTTAAAATTGAAAAATCAAAAAAGATTTTATAATAGGTATTGAAAAATAAGAAACATTTTTATTTACTTAAATACTAATATACATAATAAGCTACCGAATAAACTGTAATCAATGATCGCAATACTATGCGCATGCATAAAGCGTAAAGCAAAAGCCTGAATGTTGGGGAAAGGGATATCGGGAGAAATAAGATGTTAAAATATTTGCTTCGAATTTAAGCCGCACCCATACTTTATGACTTAAAAATTCGAATATAAAATGCGGCTTATATTCGATGTAATACGGTATTTTACTATTGAGTTAACATTTTCATTAAGTCAGAAAATGTAGATAATGTCAAGAGATCATGGCCTTCGTCAGAATGACCCCTAACACAACAAGCATTTATAGCTATTATACAACTATCTTGGCAAAAATAAATATAAATATAACAAATCCAGAGTTATTAAGAATACCATATAGGAATACCTCAATTATTGCGATTTATAATTTTATACCAAAATTTCAATTATTGTGCTCCAAATTCAAATTATTGCAGCCTCAAAATGTAGCCCACTACACATGCAACCAGAATTACATTTATTCTCCACGTAGGTCTCTTTTAGCATTTCATTTTTATCCGATGGCACCTGCTCATTACTCACTAGTAACTGTCCGCCTTTGCCTGAAGTACATGTGGACAAGACCAGTTTAATCCGGTAAGCAGACGATGCATCGTATCGGGGTGCCTTAGGAAGGTGCCAAAATTTTCATTTTCTCAGTATTGTAAGGGTGCTGAGTAGTGTTTCTTTCCCGGGATCCCGGGAAATGGTGAGATTTTCACACTTTTTGTATTCCCGGGAATTATAGTTGGTTCCCGGGAATTCCCGGGTACTAACACGCAGATACAAAAAATTATAAAATATAATTAAATAAATCCCGAAGACTGTATGAGAGTTATTTATCAAAAAATTTAATAATTGGTAATATGGAAAAGTGTGTGGGCGTGGTTTACTAACAGAGTTGCACTCACATCTGATCATGGATTATACTTAATTGATCTGTGAGTATGACATGTGTTGGCAACTTGGTTGGTTAGTTTACTTCTTTTCCTTGTTATGAAGTCAACATAAAAGTTGCATTATTTTAAATTAAATTATTATTATAATGTTAAGTAGGTAATTCAAAAAGTGATTGTGAATTACCCACTTAACTTGTGAAGAAGAGAACACTGGAAATTTGGAAGAGAAACCAATGACGTTAAACGAAAAATTAAAAATAGCGATTCACTGAAAGACAATAGTCCTACGTTGTTCAACTAGCCTGAGTTCTATCTTGAGCAAGATTGTGAAGTAAGAATTACAGTTATTTGAGTCAACAGGAAATCGATCAAGTATTATAAAACTGGGCAAGGCTTTGAAAACAATTCCTCCATAATCAGGTGAAGCAAAAAGAGTATTTTCTGTTGCCTGTTTGTTTAATAACAAAGCTAAGAACTAGGCTGAGCGATAAGAGTATTGATTGCTTATGTTTCCTCAAATCATACATTAAGAATGAGTGATGAATACTTTTATTTGTATTTTGTAGTTCGAATTGTAAAATTAGTTTTGGAATTTATTAATATCCTTCTTTTGTATATTTGTTATTGATATTTATAAATAAATAACCACTTTTTTAGATTTTATTAATATTCCATGCATTCCCGGGAATGGATTTTATGTTCCTGGGAATGAAAAAAGGCCGGGAAATCAGAAACACTAGTGCTGAGTAGATGTTACAAGGAAGATCCATCGGGGTGCTGGGACCTCTAGAACTGGTACTGCATATGGATATTTATTTCTCTTCTTATTAATTCCTACAATGAATGCTAAAAATAATAAGGATGATATCAAGTCTATAGCTATCAAAAAGAAACGTAGTGATAGCTTAGAAAATTAGAACGTTTAACACATTTCTTTTTTACCTCATATATAAAATTTAATCAATAGATTTGAAAAATCCTTGGCAATGATCACCCATTTTATATGCATTATTTATCCTGATAATTGCGGATTCGATTATTGTGGTATTTTTCATGTCAACAATAACCACGATAATCGAGGTATTCCTGTATTCAATTATCTAATTATTAACATCATTTCTTCATAAATACAATAAAATAGAAAGCTGATGATGACAGATGATGCAGATTGATGATAAAATTCAGAAGGAAACAATCAGAATAGCCAGTGACAAAAAATTAAAAATTCATGTATAATTTGCACATTTTTTTTTTATTTTGTGATTTTAAGAATTATGCTAGCAAAATTTGGTTTAAGTAATTTTACATATAAAAATTCCTCATTTATAAGGTACAATTTCTGAAAATAGGGAGAAAAATCATCAGTAAAAAAAAAAATCAAATAATTTTTGTCTTAATATTTTTTGTAAGCATATAACCAGTTAAGGTTATACCTTCTTATGCAATATTTGCAAGATTTGTTAATGTCCCCACATTCGTTTCAAATTTTGCTATTAAATCTGAAATTCCTGGAAATTGCAATCAAAATCAGAATCAAATTTTGCAATATGCTTTCTATTGTGTATGCCTATCAATTATTTATGCGATATTTATATTTATAATACCAGCAAACAGATATAATCACATATTTGATGATAAGTTACCTCATAAAATCCTTACTATACCCCTATTAAAATATAAAATTTTTATAAATTATCTATGTAAAATTACTGTATTCATTTGGAAAAAATTTTCCTTTCAAGATTAAAAAAAAAATTTGTATAATTTTCTCATCTTCATTTTTATTGTTTGTATTCACTAGCAAATATCGGAGGAAATTTTTCATTATTTTAAATTTACAGAGAAACATTATTCAAACAGCCAATTAAGAGTAAAAATGTAAAACTAAAATGCGCAATGTTTTGCTGCAACCGACACATCAGAAATGCAGACAATGTTGTCGTTGAAAACACAAAGCAGTTTCCTCACTGTGTAGAATCCAGCAAACCTTAATACAATAACTGAATAGTTATTTTAATTAATAGAATTTTATAATTATTGAAATTCTATTAATTTAATACTGCTAAATGTGCTATTTAATTTTCTTATATTGAAATTAATTATTGAATAAAAGTTGGAGATGTCTGGAGAAGTACAAAAAGCGATTTCATCAAACAATAATGAAACTAGATCAACTTTTGTGAAATAATAAGGTAATATGATCGCCTCTCGTTGAATAATAAACAAAGATAAATTCACTTTCCAAGAAGAAAAGGATAGATGATAGTCGGTCAAGAGAGAGATATAGAATACGTTCTAGAAAAAGGTGGGAGAAATGTAGCAAAGAAGGCTGAATCCATGTCACATCCCTTCAGCAGTTGTCTGACAAGGACTAGAGAAAGAAAAAAAAAAGATAATCAAGGTTAAAAAAAAAAATAAAAATAAAAAAAAAAATAACTGAATAGTTATTTTAATTAATAGAATTTTATAATTATTGAAATTCTATTAATTTAATACTGCTAAATGTGCTATTTAATTTTCTTATATTGAAATTAATTATTGAATAAAAGTTGGAGATGTCTGGAGAAGTACAAAAAGCGATTTCAAAAACAATAATGAAACTAGATCAACTTTTGTGAAATAATAAGGTAATATGATCGCCTCTCGTTGAATAATAAACAAAGATAAATTCACTTTCCAAGAAGAAAAGGATAGATGATAGTCGGTCAAGAGAGAGATATAGAATACGTTCTAGAAAAAGGTGGGAGAAATGTAGCAAAGAAGGCTGAATCCATGTCACATCCCTTCAGCAGTTGTCTGACAAGGACTAGAGAAAGAAAAAAAAAAGATAATCAAGGAATGAAGTAGATTTCTTTTTTACTCTCTCTTCTCTCTCTTCCAGGTATGATCTGAGTATCAAATAACCCTCAAATGAAATAGGTTAATACAAATTACGTCTACTGCTCTACACGGCTTACTTATAATAAAAATATCTACAATTAGCACAAATGAGCAGACCTAATAACTTAAAAACTTTATTAAAAAGAAACGTTTTCGGTTCTTATTAGCCCTCATCAGTTCAAATTACAAACAGTTTTATTTTAGAACATAGAACTCAGAACCAAAATGTTCGTTATTATATTCAAAAATTATATAAAATTTTTATAAATTATCTATCTAATTATCTTAGTAATTCTATAATTAAAATTTTTGAATATAATAACGAACATTTTGGTTCTGAGTTCTGTGTTCTAGAATAAAACTGTTTGTAATTTGAGCTGATGAGGGCTAATAAGAGCCGAAAACATTTCTTTTTAATAAAGTTTATAAGTTATTAGGTCTGCTCATTTGTGCTGACTGTAGATATTTTTATTATAGGGCGAGTTCCAAACCTCAACAATAAGTCATTAATGATTAGTCTCTTTTGACGTCAGAAATAACTCAACATCAGTTTGTTTCTGGAACAACTTGCTGAGTATGGAGATAAGATGGCGACTAACATGGTGATGAAGAAAACAATAATGGATGTTATAACTTCATTACCATCATTAGAAAGCACTAAAATTTATTTGCCAGTAAACAACGACGATGATAAATGATTTATAACACTCTCTAACTTTTAAAATCTTATCACCTATTAGGAACTACTTTTTCCGCGACGTTGGATAAACGGTGTAAACTGGTGTCAGCACTCTCATCACGGTTCAGATGCGATTACTGTGATGACCATTTGATGAATTCAACACTGATTGGCTTGTTGAGCTTTGGAATGGTTTGCTGAGATATTTTATTCATCACTGATTAGTCTGTTGAGGTTTGGAATGCACCCATAGAAATAGGTTAATCCTATATTTAATTAAAACAGGAAATAAAATACACGTTTTTTGTTTTATGTATGTTTCTGAATCAATTCTCCTATCTTGGAGCCTTGCATCACTTACTCGTAATCTATTCGAAAATATACTAATATTCTGAACCACATTTTTTTCAACCATATGCTAAGAGATCTCATAATTGTATTATTTGTCACTGCACTGTTTTTTTTTGTTAGTTTTTCAATTATCTATGTTAAAAATGAATAAACAACAACATTACATGCTATATAAATGAGAAATTTTATACTGCATATAAACTGATGTTACAAGTCCACAAAAATATATTTTCTTTGTAATTTGTTAAAATCATTTTTACAAATATCAGTCACAATTTAAAATTACTTTCTATAATTTGAAGACAAATAACTGTACAATTGTATGTGAAAAACAAAGATTTAGCAGAAAATTCATCATAAATGCATTTATAATCGTAAATAAGATGAGAATTTCTGGTACAGAATATCAACATATGTATTACTTTTATTAGAGAGTTTAGATATATCGAAGTCTATATTCCAGCTAACAAGATTGCTAAAATTATACAAATTTTTACTGAGATACTCTTTCCTTTTCATAATGCAAATTAAAAATGGAAGAAATTAAGCAAAGAAAATTAATACTAAAACACATACACAAAATCATACATAAGCATGTGTACATTTATTACTAGCAAATATATGCATTTCTTATTTTGTATAATAGTCACCGAAAGGAAGAATACAACAAAGCAAGACTAATAATTGAAAATATTTTGTGTATACAGGTTGACATTCAAAAATCTGGATTATTTAGTATTCCGGCATGAATTTCAGAAGTGTACTTTCAAATTTCCCCGCACTGTCGCGCCACTGCTTTCTGGAGCTCCATTCTCAGTTGTTCGCCACGCTAGCATGTAGCTCTGCTTATTCCTTCTTTTTTTTAATATTTATTTGCTGTTGTTTTAACCCAATTATGGATTCAGCAAAGAAAAAATGTGGCATAAAACGTAAACAACATGCATTATCGATCGCAGAGAAAGTGGAAATACTAAAAAAACTTAATAACGGTGTGTCCGTGCGAACTATTTGTGAAACGTACGACTGTAAATGTGGTAATTTTCTATGAAATATACACAGCATATATAAACCTTTAATTATCTGGCATATTCAAAATCCGCCACTGCTCAGATCCCGAGGTTGACAGATTTTTGAATGTACCTGTATATTGTATAATGAATCTACCTGTATATTGTCTTATGAACAATCGAGATGTGAGAAATATTTTTACAATTGTTTGTAGAAATCCGCCACTGCTCAGGTCCCGAGGTTGACAGATTTTTGAATGTACCTGTATATTGTCTTATGAACAATCGAGATGTGAGAAATATTTTTACAATTGTTTGTATATGAAGAATATCAGTCTAAATCAGTGATTCCCAACTTGGGATGTACACTTCACAAGTAGGCAATTTGATTTTTAAGGGGCAATTCGAGAATGAGTTATTAACGGTGAATTTTTTTGCATTTCTTTTGGTTCTAGGGGCCTCATATGCAGTATGTAAATATATGTATTGCAATGTATACATTTTTAAAATTAAAATCAGAATGAATATGGTGATTTTGAAACTTTATTTGTTGTTTTTCCATCACTTTATATTATTATTATTTTTAACAATTTCTTAGTGAATTCTTCCTCAGTTATTCAACTGTCCGTTTGTTTTTATTTTTCTCTTTCATGGATGCCATGTTCTTTGGAAACTTGTTTAGATCAAGTTAATGGCATTTTAGGTTTCTTCCACGTGAATTGGATTTCACTTTTTGAATAATAAAAATTATATGTCACAAGGGGCATCAAGAAGAGGTTGGGAACCACTGGTCTAAATCCAGTTGATCTGCATATTATAAACAACATTGTTATTTTATGCAATAAAATATTTTAATCAAATATTTTAAACTGAGTATAAAAAGACATTTTTCACCAAAAAATGTCTAAATAGTTCATATATTCAGAAGTTTATACATTCTAAACAATACTAATCAGGGGATTAACCATTTCCAATTACGTAAATCAACTAAGCCACTTCCCTGGCAGACAAAGTCTATATTAAATTTTTCAACAATTATTTTTGAATTAAAGCTTATGGTGCTACCATCTGAGATCTCCTTAATAAAATAGAAGCTTCCCGAAATGGAATTCTGCCATAGGTCACTGTGGTCTAATCGGTTAAAGCATGAGGGAGCTATCCCAAAGATCCCGGTTCGAGTCCGGTGCAGTGGCAAAATTTTATTTCAGAAAAATTAATTTAAAAATTATAGTATAATCATTAATTACTAGATGGCGCCACCTTAGTTCTAAATTTAATTAATTAATTATTAACACAACAGATGGTAGCACCATAGCTTTAAATTCAAAAATAATATTTGAAAAATTTAATATAGACTTTGTCTGCCGGGGGAAGTTTGGCTGAGTTGATTTACGTAATCAGAAATTTATGTTATAATTTCAAAATATAGCATTTGTATAAAATATTTATCATGATCAGGACACTATTTCTGATAGAAGATATTAATTTTGAGTAAAATAGATGCATTCATTCTCTAAAATTGCAACCAATATAAATTTATTCTCTGTAGAAAGTAATTATATTATTGGTATCTAAAACCTCTTCTCTTCTGTTAAAAAATGGATAATATCCGAATTATACAGGATTCCAGATCACACTATGTAAACTCTCATTATCGACATTCTGCCACTTATAAAAAAAAAAATAAAAAACAGCACAGCAAATAATTTTTTATTTCACAAAAGAAATGTTTTCAACCACTGTCAACTGGTTTAGCTTGTGAAGATTTGAGACGTGAACGATGTGTGTTACGTCTGAGTAACTATACCCGAGACTGAGGAGCATAGCTGACGCCATGTTGGACAGGTGCCGATATGTAGCTGGACGACGTTTTTTCTGTATTTTATTTAATTATGATACTTATAATGTTTTTGTAATTGGATATTTATTAATTTATTTTTATTTGTAAGAATTCTAAATCATTACTTGTTTGAATATGGTAAGAAAATGTTTAGCCAACATGTAAAGAATTATGTAAATTGGTTTCATGTTAAATATACGGTAGGGGGTTATCTTGTTGTCCTTCCTACTATTGGTACAAGTGGTTTGTTGACGTCGCAGCTTCAATGTCAAAGTGATATTGTGTTGTCAATGGTATTAACGAGAGAATTGGAAGGACCTTGCGTTTATGTATTATTTAATTACTGTAAGTTTTCTTAAAATTGTGTTCTGAATAAAATTCTATTAATGGATTCGTTTTTGACTTTGTTGGATTGGCTAACTAGGCTAGATATCCACTTAACATGTTGTCATCCTGTTAAGACAACGAGAAAATCAGCAGTCGGTGGGGAGGGATCGGACAGGACATGGTGATCGCCCGGCACCTGGGGCGGGACATCATAAGTTTTAGTTAACTAAATCTATGTAGACCAATTGACAGTGATCAAAAATATTTCTTTTGTAAAAAAGAAAATCAGCAGTCGGTGGGGAGGGGTCGGACAGGACATGGTGATCGCCCGGCACCTGGGACGGGACATCATAAGCTTTAGTTAACTAAATCTATGTAGACCAATTGACAGTGATCAAAAATATTTCTTTTGTAAAATAATTTTCTGCCTATTGCTGTATTTCACTACATAAATTTTTGTTTATCCTTAAAAATTCATTCCATTATTAATATTGTTTTCAGAATAAATATTCAATATAAGATTGTATCTTATTATTATTTTTGAATCATAATTAGAGGAAAATTATTTGTCTTCAGGTCTCATTATTAAAAAAATGAACAGTAGTAGAAAATACTATTGTCCAGCTAAACTAAACTGCAGATTAATGATATTTAATCTACGTTAATATCATAAAAAGATTAGACTTTTTCAATGAATTTATCAAAGGAAAATATAACAAAGTGTAGAGAGATAGATAACATCAAATATTAAATGTAAATTAAAAAAGTAAATAATACACAACCTGTTATGTAAATGAGATAACACACAAGACTTGTGAAAAGTTGCTATATAAGTCCGATGTTGAGACAAAGCTTTGACTGAGACTAAAATGAAGATAAACTTAAGAGAATATTTACTTTAAATTGGACCAAAAATAAATAACTTCATTTATTATTTATTTTTTAGCTTAATATTTGTATAGATCAATTCGACAGAATTCATATTAATTTATTTGTGGATTAAAACAAATTGTTACTAATTTGGTTTGGCTTTACATTCTTGGTGAAATAAAACATGTTTATAGAAACAATTGCAAGTGTTACTTTTTTGTGAATAAATTAACTTTACCTGCTTATACTCTAATTCTTAGGCAATAAAAGCACTACATAGCAGTGGAGAATAATTCACATCAATTTATTTATCTAAGAACGAATGTTTTTGGCCTTCATCATGGCCATCTTCAGGTTTACGAATGAACCTGAAGATGGCCGTGATGAAGGCCAAAAACATTCGTTCTTAGATAAACTGATGTGAATTATTCTCCACTGCTATATAGTGCTTTTATTGCCTAAGAATAAATTAACTTTGTTTTTTTAATAAATTTATTGGCTTGTTTTACATTTCATAATGTATATTTGTGAGGGTTGGCACAGAATTTTTAAGAAAAGAGAAAGAGAGTGGTTTACCTTGTTGGTTGCCGGTGTAGAGAAGGAGTGGACGGCCATGTTTAGTTTTAGTGCAATGGACAGTATTTCATCTTATTCTCTAAGTTTGTTATATTAATGATAAATTGAGAATGTTGTATTAAATAAGTAATTAGAAAGTTAGTTATAATAATTATATGTTATTGTTAGTAAATAAATTAATTTGTTGTAATTATGATAATAAAATGTATATTTGATGTATCTGATAAAAAGTGTCACTAGAGGCTGAGAGTTCTCATCTGACGTCGACGATGGCGAGAGTAGAACTGTTGTTGTTGGGATGGTTGGACGTCCAGTAGTCGAGTTTTGTGTAACCCATTAATGTGTGTTTTTTTATGGTGGATTTTAGAGTCAGACGGGAAAGTCAAGTTGTATACTTTTTTGAAGTTATTAGTTTTCAGTTTAATAAAAGAATTACTTTGATTACTAGTTATGGAGTCATTTGCTAATGTGGTATATAGTGTTTTAGATTGGTTTGAGCAACATGATTTTCATATTCATATTATTTTAAGTACATCAATGAAAGGCGAACCAACGAAGGAATGGTCGAGTCGTAACCTGAGAGGAAGTTCAGGGTTCAACTCGGACTTTCTATATTTGCTTGTGTTAATGGCTGCGTTCAACAGACTCAACTGTTGTGAAATAGTTGAGAGATTTTCTGCTGAATGCGTCTTCAAGGTACCGCTACTATTGAACTTGTTGAGTGACGTCAAGTTTAGTAGCGGATTTTATTTACACTACTATCCAACACGTTGAGTTATTTCAAGATGGCTGTGCCCATGGATGTTATTAATCCAAAGGAACAAATGTTAATATATAAAGTACATGTATTTAATGGTATTTACAACAGGCTTCATTTTCTTGCAATAATCGCCCCTCTGTTACTACTTGCCGTTCAGCAGATACACAAACTGCTACCGTTACAATTCATCTGCTCATTTAGAACCATTGAATCTGCTGAACGTAGCCATTATTAATATTAACAATTTCGTTATTTTTTCAACTATATAATTTTTTTATGTTTATCATATTACTGTCAGATTAAAGATTCAGAGAAACTAGATCTGGCACAAGCAAACTCTGAATGATAGATATTCATATTATGATTGTTTTAATACTGATATGAAATAAAAAATTATTAAATCTTACGTAGTTGTTTTACTTCCCTATTTTTTAATAAACTATAAATTTGAAAAGAAAAACAAATCATATATTTATTTTTTTAAAGTAATAATATTGTAGTAGTACAAAACTATAATATATGTAGAAATAGATTATAACCTTGTTATCTCGAACCTCTTGAATGTGGAAAAAAAATTTTTTCCATGCACTTTCAATAATTATCTCAGAGTATTTTCTTCAAAACCCTCACTATCTCAAATTAGTTTATAATTTTTGTGCTAGAGAAATAAAAAATACTTATGAATTTTCCCCTCGCTTTCTGAATCTAAGCAAAAGATTCAAATTTAACAAAAGAACGTAAATGTGTTACTGATAACCAGAACAGGAACTTTTTTGTGCATGCTCGGAATACTGAACATGCCATACAGTAGTTTCATTTTCTAAGTTTCACTTCTAATTGTTGATAGGTTTTTGTTAATATGATCGTGATATTTTCAATCTTTAGTTTATAAGATGCAGGAGTATTTAGATGCTAATTTTCATGGAAAAAAAGTCTCTCTTATTCAGTATTAAAACTTGCAGTGTGTATTATTGACATAAAAATCTTTATTTAAAATTGAACCTTGATATATCGAACTCTTTATACAAATTTTTTTTTGTTCCCATGAGATTTGAGATATCAAGGTTCTACTGTATATCTTTTTGTTTCTCGTGAGATTTGAAATATCAAGGTTCTACCGTATTTCCCAGTTTATTCAAATAATTCAGATTGTTTTTTTTTATAAAGCCTGAATTTTGCATAAGTTTGAAAAATAATGTTTTTAATAAAAATTCTGAATCAAAAACTCCTCAGCTAGATGGGTGATTGCACCTACACAATATTACTACAAAGACTGAGAGAAATACAATGCAAAATGGAATGATATTCACTCAGTAATATGATATTTAAAATCAATAAATAAAACAATGCAGAAATAATTCAGGTAACACAAAGTTTTAAATGTCATAAATGGACATGTTTGCACTTACAAATACAGTAAATGTTATATTCTATATCAGGGGTGGCGAACCTTTTTCTGCTGGCATGCCAAAAATTTAAAAGTTATATTTCTTAATATACTAATGTGCCAGATAATTTGTTATAGGAATATATATTGCGATGTGGTCGTTTTTTCGCTCAAAGTGCGTTTTCGGTCGTTGAGCCTATCATACATATAAAATAAATTATTATAATATAGACACAAATATATCAATTTAAAAGGTAAAATTTTAATTTACCTGTAGCGATCGAGCGCGTCACGCCGCCGATTCCAACTTGCGTTTGTATAAGTGCATCAGATAGGCGACGCCGCGCTACCTGATGCGTCGAGACGCAGAAATTCTCGACAATAAAGGCGGATTCCCACTTGGGGTGTAATCTGCAGCAAACGCAGAAAGGAGCTCGTTTCCATAGCAACGGAACCTGACCTTGCGGCCATTTATTAGAAACGTAGACGTTGCTAGCTCCCAACGTCTGCGCTTCTATACAGCGACTAGCTGAAGATAGTAGCTTATTAGAGAAGTGCTTAGTATTAAACGAATTATATAATGGCGGTGGTTGATGGTTGATGTATTCCTATTCTTATCTACTATTGGCTGATGTCAATTGTTTACCGCAAACTCTTAATTGAATCATGGGAACGAATACCGGGCATATCGGCGTTTGTGACTCATCAGCCTGCGATGGCGCAGCTCAAGTGGGAATCCGCCTTAATCCAGCTAAAGTGATCCAACGCAACGCGCCTACATGGATTATTGTCGAGAATTTCTGCGTCGCGGCGCATCAGCCAGCGCTGCGTCGCCTATCTGTTGCACTTATATAAATGCAGGTTGGATTCGGCGGCGCGACGCGCTCGATCGCAACAGGTAAAGTAAAATTTTACTCCGAAGCGAGATTGATGTTGGAGGATGATATTATCGTTAGGATGACGTAGCTTCAGAAAATATCCAGTTAACGAATAGTAATAAATTTTTATAATTTACATAAAAATATTTTCTTTTTATTTGTTGTTACTGAATAACTGTTTTCTTTTCTAAAAAAAGTTCATATTATCACAGTAAAAATTCCATTTGAATACGTCTACGTACAGTATACCTAGACGTATTCTAATGGAAAGATCTATTCTATTCTAATACGGCTCCCAAGAAACCATTCTAAGTTAGTTCTACCTATAGTTGAGTTGTGTTAAAAACTATGGTTCGTATTCAAATATTTGATTGTATTTTAAAATGAGTGGATCACCCTAAGGATGATGTCATACACCGCAGCGAAAATTTGGAAAATATAAAATTCTAGATTAACGTTCTATGTATGTATATATAAATATAAATATGTGCCACGTGCCAGCAAAATTGTTCTGCGTGCCATTCCTGGCACGCGTGCCGTAGGTTCGCCACCGCTGTTCTATATCTTAAGAAGTGTAAGGGTTCTGCAATGTATGTAGACTGGTTTCTTGGATCTCATCATTCAATAATCCAATTTTTGACACCAATGTGAGGATTCCGCAGCAGATGTCAGAAAAAAAAATTCATATTGATAAATTTTGAATATTTTCGGATAGGGTCGTGAGTAAGTGATTCAGGGATCCAGGATAGGAGAATTGATTCAGATACTTATTCAAAACAAACAACATATTTATTCAAAAAAAAAAACAAGAAATAAAACACATTATAAATATAATTCACTAGAGAGAGCTCTACCCTATGCAGAGAATCATACCTGGGAGAAAGAGTAAAAAAAAATTTACGTCATTCCTCCGTTATTTTTTATGTCTTTGTTCCCTATCTCGTCGGACAATCACTGATGGGATGGGACATGGATTCATCTTTTCCACTCCATATTTTCGCACCTTCTGTTTGGAAAGTGTTCTTTGCTCTGTCTCAATCATCTCTCATCTCTCGTTTCTTTCTCTGAAAGGTGAACTTATCTTTTGTTTATTCGATAAGATATGATCATATTCTCTTATTGTTTAGCAGAAAGGGCGATCGTATTTCATCATTATTTGATGAAATCGATCCTTCTGCTTCTCAGAAGTTTCCAATTTTTATTCAGAAATTAATTTTAATAATTATAAAATTTTTTCAATTAATATATATTAAATTATTTTATTATGGTTTGTTGGTCTCCACAGAAGAAATTTTTATGGAAAATATTTTAGGGAAGCCAGAAATATATAAACTGGGGAATACTTATATTTTGTTCTTCAATTTTCTACCTAAAAATATATATATGCTTTGCTTTTAATTACTGTCTCAATATACTATGATTCAGTTAAATTAAAAATAATTACTTCATTAATTCAACTTACTTATAATCCATTGTGTCTACTGCTACAGACATATGTCTTGGCTGCTGGGGGCAGGTATAAAGATTTCTGTCGTCTTCAGGTATTAGGTCAACATCATGGAAAATGAAGCATTGGTAATCATATTGTTTCAGTGCTTCAGCAAAACCAATATTCATCAGCATTGCTCGATTAAACTTTGTTTTTCCAGCCTATAAAATTCAAAATGATGATAGAGTTATTCATTTAGAAATAATTAAAAATAAATGAAAATGTTGTAAAAGAATAAAAATTAGATAATTTAATGTTATTTATATAATAACATCAAATTATCTAAATAAATTATATTTAATTTAAATTAATATAGAAATGTGTTGCAAATGATGTCCTCTGATATAGAAAGAATTGAAAACTAGAGGATTATTTTATTGTATAATACAGGTAGGCCTCGATTAGTGCGAATAATTGGTTTCATGAATTTCTTGCACTATTCAAAGTATTAACTATATGTAAAATATGGTAATTGGTTCTTGCTTTGTGAGATTCCGCCCATTAGCTAACCTCATGATGAATAACTACAATACTAACTTAATACTAACTGTTTAAGAAATATTTATTTTCATATTTTACATCATTGTTCATCATCTAAATTAATAACTTACCAGGAATTGCATCTCATATCATCATCAAACCAACCGCCAAATCAAAACTAAAATAGCGAATCGAAAGCGGAATTTGCATATTTTCCTCTGATGTAGAATTTTGAAATTTGGGATTGTTATAGTCGGATCTGTACTAGTTCGCACAAATCACGCAAATGAATATTCCACTCTGAAGGATAGAAAAAAGGTAAATCTAAATTTCCTGTGTTTAGCATATGAAAATTTGAAATGTGAGTGTATGTAAACTTGATAATATAAGTCGTAATTTGGAAAAAATTATCCCTTCCTATATTGGCTAAAAATTATACAATATCAACCTCGAAATTGAATGAATTTTTAACATAGCCTATATCGTTGAAAATTAGCATCTAGAAGTTTTTTGAGTTACAGATTATGAATCTGATGATAGTTTTTTCAACATCAAAATCGTATGCAATATGACAGCCCGAAATTCAACAGTTATTTTAATTTAGATCGATTTTTGTGTTATCGCCGGACTGGCCCTTTGGATAATCTATTTCTTTCCATCTGGACTTGGATCGATTCAATATGTCCATTCTTTAATAAATATTTATTGATGTGAATGTGTGCCATCGATTGTCATCGAGAGCAAATGTGCACATCAGAAAATATTATATCGTCATCGTCAGCATTTTCCCTCTATTGAAATGAATGGTATATAACAGAGCGTAAATTCGCCCTCTTAATTATCAACAGATTAAGAAATACAGTATCATCATTTGACAAAAAGAACATCGATTCTGCTGCCATAAATAATCGCATAGTTTAAATAGATATGACTCATTTTTGCTTATTATAGATAAGTTTAGATCAGGGGTGGGCAAAAGGCGGCCCGCGAAGGCATCTTATACGCCCGCCGCATAAACTAGAATGTATTACAGTTTCAAGGCCCACATTTGTAAAATTCTACTCCAAAAGAAAAAATAAAATAATGGATATTCTAATGTGTAAAATAAGTGACACACTCGGCAGTTTATACATACACTACCGAGTTATTCTAAATTTTGATGATATAATTAACCATGAACATAGTAAATTTCATCATTCACATTAAGTTGTAAATTTGTTTTTACAAAATTAACTTTCTAGTACCTAATATTTTGTAATATTCTGATGTAATAGGTTGTTAGCTTAGCAATCAATCAGTTTGATAAAATACTTATATTTTTAAAGAAATTATCTGAATTTATTAATACATAGGAGGAATTATTTTCTAATGTTTCTAATTAAAAAAAAAAATAGTTTCTAATTATTCAAACTCGCACTAATCAAAATCGCATTATTCGAACTCGCACTAATCGAGGCCTATCTGTATAATAATAATTGCATTTCCAAATCTTCCAATTAAGTAAGAGCTGTATTGTACATATATGATATTTATACGATCTAAATATAAATGTACTATATTTTGGCAATATTTAATAATAACAAGCAATACAAATAACTTAAATATTTAATGTATCATGAATGTTGAAAAAATCTACATTTCAAAAACTGGAAAACAGTTTTGTTAGATACAAAATAAAATAAAATGTTGGTTGTCCACAAGAATGATGAGCAGCACATATCTGTACAAAATTTTAAGATTCATTTAACCTTTTGCCACCCTCTGATTTTTTTTATTATTTCCTGTGAGCCTCCATTTCCCTTTCTCTAATGTGTGTTTACTTTTGAGTTTTTGCTATAATTTTTCTGCATTTTAATTTTTTGGCATGAAAAAATTCGATTTTGTTGGCAATATACTGTACTCTTATATCCGTTTTTAGTTTTGGATAAAGAATCAAAAAAAAAAAGGAGGAAAAAAATGTGAAAGTAATTATCTCTCATTAGAATATGTAAACATTATATAATTTTTTTAAATTATTCATGATTTTAGCATCAGATAAAAAAAAATGTTTATATATTTATATTCTTGATGATAGTCTGCATCTAATAATACAAAATACTTCAAATTCTAAAAAATTTTTCCAACTAACAAAGAGAATTTATATTGTAATTTGATACCGCTAAGCCAAATCTGATACCACGTGTAAACAAACAATCATACTCTCCCTCCTGGCAGATTAAATACTATACTCTATTAAACAAATAATTAAAATAATTGTTTATTAGCCATTTTTTTTCCTTATACTCTTAAAATAATGTGTTTTCAAAAATAGTCAACATTCTTATACATTATTTTCTTAAAATAATGTACAATAATGCTGACTTTTTTAAAATTTATTTTTGTTAATAAATATTGCTGTAATTTGAATACATGGCATCCACCATGCCATCTATATGCCAGATTTGGCACTGATTTTTGATAAATTATTCCATTTTAAAGTGTGTTACTCAAAATTTGCCTCAATGCCTTTTAAAAATGGTGGAAAGTGATTATTTCTCTATATTTAGTCATTTTAAGTCATTAAATTTGCTAAAAACAATTAAAAAATATAGTAATAATAGCATTTTCAAACAAAGAGAATAGGTTATTATGGCTCTCCCCTTAATTAACATAATGTAACTAAGCTATAGCCTAAGATCATGTAGTTGACCTTGCTGGACCCTTCTTGTCATTAATTATATACAACTGTCTACAAATTACTTGTTTCGACTAGAGATAACACAAAAATTACTTTATTATATAAACTTTTTTAGTTATATTTTAAAATATAACTAATGTAAACAAACGATCAGGTGATGTCATAATCAGCTAAGTTTTTCCCACTGTAATCTAGAACGCCGACTTCAACATTGATCGTCAAGCATGGGACGAGTTGCTTTGTTTCTCTGATAAATTTAAATTTTTTAATTTTTAAATAAAATTAATTTATTGAATTTTGTGTGTGAAAAAACATTAAAATCATATTATTTACAAGGCACCAAACTTTAACTAAATTATAATTTAATGGATCAAGGTATCTGAAAAATAAATATAAACTAAGACGTGGAACAACAACTCAGATAAATTTGGATGAGAAGTTCTTGAATTTTTGGCAGTCCAAAGATGATGCTTGTTTTAGATGATTCCAATTAAATTGAAATGAAAAATTATTTAAAAATCCATATTTTAGCAAATTTTGCTTATTATGATTAAAGAATGAAGGTGACAAAAATTGATATTCTAAAATGTAATTGACAACAGAGTGCATGCAGATCAACAGCCTGTCAAGTTCTACGTGACTTTGGAGTGATGAGTTTTAAAGTCCAACCATAAATGATTTGAATCACATGGTAGAATCAATAAGAGTACAAAGAATGGAAATCGACTTTTGGACTAAACTATTTTAAAAATTTTGAGATATAAAGACTGGATTTGATACGAGTCCTTTTAGAAAAAAATGCAAAAGCTTTTCCATATCCTAATTTGGCTAATAACAAAAAATTATTAAAAATCAGAGCTATGCAAATATATATAAAAATAAAATTTTAATTGGTTTTTATTTAATCTTAATACTAAACTTTGCATTTCTGTAAATTTTAATAACTGGAGTATGAACAATCAAAACATGAATGTCTTGCTGATGTTATATTGATTGTCGAGTCTGATTTTTACTATTATTTTCACAAACTACAGAAATCGATAGATGTAAATCATTTTCAATTTTCTCAGAAATATTAAATATTCAAGTGGAGAAATTTGTGTAAATGTTTTATTTTTAAAGTGAATCTCTTTACAATAAAACCAATATTTCAGGAAACATTCTTAAATTGACACAAAACAGTTAATCGAAAAAGAACTGTAATCCAGTATGGTCAACATTACTGTAAAATCATAAATACAAATTGTCTCAAGTCAGAGACCTCCCTGTTTATCAATAACGCTTTGAACTCTTAGGCAGCATTACATTTAGCTATATATTAAAACATTATTTTGTATAAAATATTTCTTTGGGAAGCATTGCAAAAAAAAAAAAAACAAGTTTAATGTTACAATATTTTATTTTTCTTACTTACTTCTTCTATAATATAAATACCATAATCTACAAGTTGTCTTTGTAGAATAGGATGAATATTGTGAAGGAAAATGCGAAGGTGTTTAGCTCTGTCTCGATATGGAATAATTATGGCCACCTTATGCAGTGCCAAACAATTTTCTGGCCAATATCTTCCACCTGGTTTCAGATTCTTAAACATTACTTCCAATTCTTCAAATGATGGTGCTTCAGTCATTACTCTTAAAGGACCAACTAAAAGAACAAGATTAGAGAAATTTTTGCATGTCTAATATAAATCATAATCATAAATTCTTACCTAATTTAGGTGGCACAAGTGGACAGGGTGGCAGGATTTTTGTTCCATTAGAGGTAGTTGAGTTTATAAATATAGTTTTGGAAGACAAACCTAATATCTGAGCTATATTCTCATCTATCGTTTCATTTGGGGATAATTTTTCCGACAATCCCAATATCTGTCTAAAAGATGAAAACCAACCAAATCCAGTCAGACTTTCACTGCTAACTGTTCGATGGTGTACAAGTACATTTATGATATATTGCATTATTAAAAATGCCAATACAATAGCTAACATTAGCTTATAGAAGTGTAATCTGACAAACTGTAAAGCATTACTACATGAGTTATTTGAAGACATGGTATTAATGTCAAAAGTAGATCCTGTAATGAATAATATAATCTGGAAATATGGTCTTGATACAGATTTACTATCCTTGTGCATTTCTCTGCATTGTAATGAGGCATCACTGCTTTTTTGGTTGAAAACAGTGGTTAAATCTCATGAGAGTTTCTTGACAGATCTGAAATTACATAAATATATTAAAGTCTCTAAACCAGTATCTACAGAGAGAATTATTTTATATTATAGAAAATATTGATTATAGGATATCAAAATCTGTACTTGACAACAGCATCGGAAGTCAGTATTGAATCTTGGGAGTGGTATATTACCAACTTTTGTGATGTATTAATGTACAAGGAACAGTCGATTTTGATGTAAAAGATAACAGCTTCAGTAAGAATGATGTTTATTTTTATGTAATTTTTTTCTGTTTCAATTTTGAATAAACATTTTATGCAATTTGCTTTGAGTGATGGATAATCATGCAGCCTTTCGAGAACAACTTAAAATTACAACTCGTATTGGCTCGCTCTGCCATTTTGTACTGAGGTTACTTTTGCACTGCTTTTTTCCATAACATTTTATTGTTCTATTTTCAATTTTTGATGTTATGAGCTGATGATAGTACTAAAATAACCGAAAATACTTCTAACTGATTTCCTTCAACCTGATTTTAATTTGAACATAGGCTACAGCAGGAGTGGGCAAAAGGAGACCCGCAAAGGCATTTATACGGCCAGTCACATAAACTAGAAAACATTACAGTTTCAAGGCCCACATTTGTAAAATTCTACTCGAAAAGAAAAAAATACTTCTGATTTCCTTCAACCTGATTTTAATTTGAACATAGGCTACAGCAGGAGTGGGCAAAAGGAGACCCGCAAAGGCATTTATACGGCCAGTCACATAAACTAGAAAACATTACAGTTTCAAGGCCCACATTTGTAAAATTCTACTCGAAAAGAAAAAATAAAATAATGGATACTCTCGCTAGTGTACATAGATTACCGAGTTAATTCAAATTTCGATGATATAATTAACCATGAACATAGTAAATTTCATCATTCAGATTAGGTTATAAATTTGTTTTTACAAAATTAATTATGTAGGTACCTAAAATTTTGTAACATTCTGTTGTAAATTTGTTTTTTACAAAATTAATTACATAGGTACCTAATATTTTGTAAGTTTTATGTTTAAGGTTGTTAGCCATCAATCAATTTGATAAAATACTCATGTTTTTTAAAAGAAAATTATCTGAATTTCTTAATTCGTAGGACGAATTATTTTCTAATGTTTCTAATGAAAAAAAATCAAGAAAAGTATGTTTTAAAAATAATATTGATACACGAATATATTCTTTGTGTATCACAAAAGTGGCAACTTACGATAGCGATATTGATAAGAACATGTACAGATAAATTGGCTCAACCAGTATTCTTGTCCCATGTAACGGTGAGAGGAATATGTTTGTAACTTACGATAGCGATATTGATAAGAACATGTGCAGATAAATTGGCTCAACCAGTATTCTTGTCCCATGTAACGGTGAGAGGAATATGTTTGTGCAAGAATCAATCTTGCTTGAACTTGAATAGTCATTTTATGTCAAAAGTAGTTTTATTAATTATTAATAGATTAGCTAATGTTATCATCAACAATTTCATTACATAATTACATAATAGTGCTGTAAGGTTAAATTCGACCTTAGGTACACTTCAAATTTTATACAGTCCACTTCATTCTGAAGACTGTTAATCCGGCCCTCGGCAGAAAATAATTGCCCATCCCTGGTCTACTGACTGTTATTAGTGCTTAGAAAAGACATTTTGTTTAAATTACAACTCTCCGCCAATTTAGAACACAATCGACTGGAATATGCAAATCATCATTGCGCATCTGATCATCGTATATATTATACACACACAGATAATTTACTATTAATACATGTTAAAATCATGCCAGTATCATAATTTTATTCAAAGCTTATAGCTTATTTGTCAACACTATCATTATTTTATAGCAATTTACCATAACATCGCAAGTAATTTAGTGGACTGTATCATTGGCATAGTGATATAAATGAACTTCAGTTCTCCTATAGACTCAATTCTAACTTCCAATGCTGTCTGTCATCAAGTATAGTGAAGTATATTTTATTTATTGACTGGCAAAGCACAATTCTAATCATCAAATGTGTTTAATAATTTTCATATAATTCTTTTCTCAAAACACACACAAGTGTGATTTTTTAAGAGTAGCAAAAATGATACAAAATAAAATTTTATACCAAATTGACAACTAGGTCCCAAACAAATAAAATAAAATCTGAATTAGCTTATAGGATCTTAAGTAAAATTAAAATGCAGGAGCACTTTCGGGCTGGACTGCCCCTCATCAGCTGCACAAAGAAATTGAGCGCTAGTAGGAGAACCTGTCAGAGAACGGGACATCTGTGAAAACAAGTGTAAATCCTATCTACACAACCTGTTTGTTCCAACTGTTCCCGACACTTGGGGGTTTAAATTACGATTTACACTTGTTTTCACAGATGGCCCATTCTCTGACAGGTTCTCCTACTAATGCTCACTTTCTCTGTGTAGCTGATGAGGGACAGTCCAGCCCGAAAGAACTCCTGCATTTTAATTTTACTTAAGATCCTATAAGCTAGTTCAGATTTTATTTTATTAAATTTTATACCCTTTTTTAATGTTTTTTATCTTTTATTTAATCAGAGATAGGAAATTAAAATCAAAATGCCAAAGAAAATTAACTACAGATAACAAAGAGAAAAGTAGATCATAGTTAAATGTGTTAGAAAAGTAGAGCATATGAAAAAATAGTATATCAACGATTTAAAATAAGTAATTATAAAATTTATAAAATAACAACATATATTTATAGACAAATATCTTTGAATGGTTTTTATATTATTACATATATTATAATAAGTATTTGGAATCTAACATAGCTCTTTTATGCAGTCACATGAGAGGTTAAAATAAAAACAATGAACTAGCTATGTAGACAATTGTACATCCTGTATATTCAACAGCTTACTAAGGTTGCAACAATTTACAATATTTAATATTATGCAATGGGGTCAATGATCTCCTTTATGTTATATATATTGTGAATGTGTGTGTGTGTTTATATATGATATATAAAACTCAATTATTTTGAATTTTATGAACAAAATTTCCTCTCTTAAAAAATAACTTATATTCGATTCAATTATACAGTATAATGTTAGTAAATTTCATAATAAATTCAATATATTTTGTATAAAAACATATTGAACATGCATATTTTATATTGAACATTATAATATTTGTATATATAATGTGTAGATGTATTTTGTTATATTTTTTATATAGAAACATCATTTCCGTACTGCTTGACATATTTGTACATATGTTTAGTAAGATTTATGACAGACAACATCTGTCAGTTGTGATTTTATATATATAGTACAAGTACATCCTTTTCGAATTGATTGACACCTAAATATATCAATATTTTTGCGATTTTAATTTTGGCTAAAACCATCGTCTAAATACAATTTTTTATTTAATTAAATGTATAGCTGTAAACTTTTATACTTATAATTATACATAAAAATAATTTAAGACCTTTCTTGCTCTTCTCTATCTTTACTGATTATTATTATATAAATTAGCACTCAATTGTGATCCACAAATTATTTTTAGTTTAAATTTATAAAAAAAGATTTAATTAATTAATTAATTTTTATTCTATTATTATTATTGTTCATAATTTTATAATTTGAAATGCTTGTTCTAGAATAGATAAATGTTCTTTGTAAAATATGTTGATTAATAGTTCTTGATGAACTGAGGAGGGTACGGAAGTACTGAAAATAAATCTATTGCTGCTAATTTATAAAATAATAAAAATAATTTAAGAGCTGAAACCTTTCACAGTTATTGATAATGAATACTTGTACTTAATATTGTACATAACATATATACACACATTTATTTGTAAACAAAAAATGACAATCAAAATCGATTTTCCTTGTTTTTTATTAGCTCACTCATTAACTTACAAAAACTATATTTTATAGTTAATAGCACGAAAAAATAAAGTACACCGATAAATTTATCATTTACATTTTTCATAATATCCAGCATATAATTCAATTCTTAGAACAAGTTTCGATATTTTGTACAGTTTACATCCCAAAATAGTAACCTACAAGATTATCTATAAACTTATGTTTAAATGTTTATCGTCTGTCACAACTTACTATCATATATAAGATAAAATCTTGCAAAGTTTAAAAAATTTCTCTTAAAATTGGCATTAAGCCAATAGCCATAGGGACATTTCATTGTGAAACTTAAGTGCCTCTTAATAGTAATATTTACAGCACGCACTTTCTAATAATCATGCAATTAACAGCATTAAAGTTAATATAGTATATCTCACTTAACAGAAAGAGATATTAATCAAACTAATGTATTCATATTAAAAAAACACAGTATTAACTGCAATTTTTTTCCCTTATTACCAGATGTGATTTCCTTTAACACAACTACACTACTCAATTACACACATTTCAACAAAAAAAAACTCTTTTTTATATAATAAATAATGCATTATTTAGATAAGTATTTTTCTATTTAGCAGAAGAAAAGCTTTAATAATTGTAATACGAAACGTTTTTTACTAAAAACTTAGTCAATATCAGCAGGAATATAGATTGACGGACCTACAAAAATTAGAATAATTAAAAGTTTTCTACTACTAAATAGTGCTGTGTTCATTTTAACTCGAAAGAAGCAGTTTAATTCCAGCCTAAACCTGTTTAGAATAGAGTTGTATATAATTTATGATAATTACTATTTTAAATTGGTCGACGATCATAATCACTTCAGTAAAATATTATACCCGATTATATACTCAATTATTAATACTGTAAGTATGTTATATTAAAAGGATAATGGTAGAGACATATTTACTAGTTTAGATTTAATTGGCAATTCTCCGCTGTTACAATAATAACTGGTACGTTATCCATCTCAATTACGGAATAATTTTGGTTTTCAAAGAACGTTAATAAAAATTAGAGAGAAAATTATTCAAAATATAAATTGGTTATAGTATAAAACTGATTTGGGAGAAGTTTCTTGTATACAGCAAAAAATGGAGTGATTCAAAGCATCTCATTGTTTATAGATTTTTTTTTAATGAATAAAGTATGCAGTATTTGCCGAGTATGAATTAGTGACTTATGTACAGTCAGTGTATTGAAAATAAAATCTAGTACATTGACATGTATTTTTAATTAAACGATTTTGCCTGTTTATAGATTTTTTTTTAATGAATAAAGTATGCAGTATTTGCAGAGTATGAATTAGTGACTTATGTACATTCAGTGTATTGAAAATAAAATCTAGTACATTGACATGTATTTTTAATTAAACGATTTTGCTTTTATGATAGAAAGGTATTAAAAAAATGTCTTAATGTACAATAAAAAATTTTTTCAATTATTATTAACTTTTATTTCAAATTACGGTATATATTTTCTAATAATCGGCAATTCAACTATATTCAGTTTCAAGGTCAACAACTAACTGTATATGTAAACAGTTATATGATCTAACCACATCTTACTCCCACCATTCAGAGAAATTTTTAATTAACTAGACTTCAGCACTTGTTTAAGTGAAAAAATTTATATTTTAATACTTGTTAAAGATCTTTCAGTTTAATAAAGCCAGAATCAGTAACTACAAGTTTATCTTTGTTAAATTTGTAGTTACTGATGATTTAACAAGTATTAAAATATAAATTTTTTTCGCTTAAACAAGTGCTGAAGACTATTTAATTACATAATTATTTTGATAAGAAGTGAAAGTATATAAGATATGTATTGCAGAGAACACGAAAATAATAACAGCACTAAGGCAGGAGATAATTTCATAACTTAAAAATCAAAAAATGACAATTAGCAGTAGTAGTAGTAGCGCTTTCGATTTAGTTGAATCCTCATCAGCTACATATTAAACTAAAATTATTTTTGTGTGATTTGTTCAGGCAGTGACATCTTGCAGTTTTATATTGCAGAGAAATTTTTACAGAGAATTTAAAATCATCTTATAGAAAATGAAGACATCATAGTTAGAAAGGCTATCAATGTTTGAATTTGTCTTGCTTGGACAGTAGAATAGATTAACCAATTCATTAAAACATCTAAAAATCTGTCGGCAATCTTATTCATTGTCAGAAATATACGCTTTTATAATTATAATGAAATGTACGAATAAATTTTTATTGGAATTAAAAGTTAACTGCAAAATTTATTTAAAAAAACTAAATTTTTATTAATCTGATCATTTATAGAGAATTATTAATATTGGCTAAAAGAAATCATATTTAAGTTTATAAAAAAAACTTTTGATTTTTAACAACATGACGTTTAACCAGATTTTTCCTGTCTATAATACAATTTCGTTCGTCCATTCAGTTTGAATGTACGACAGAAATAATGGATGAATGCATTTCCTTTCCAACAAATAACTATTGTGAAAATTAGAACAAACAAAATCTTTTTTTAAAAATTATTCAACCTGCCAGAGAAACATTTGTAGCTTAAATGGATAAAATGTTTAATTTTTGCAATTAAATAAAACTGGAAATAAATAATCAATTATTATTATTTGTATTTAAAAAAATTTGATACAGTTTGCTTTCGATGTTGCTTTGATATAACATTTTCGTATTCATAATAGACAATATTTGAATTATTTATACTCAATAACTTTTTAACTCACCTATAAAAAATTTAACAACAGAAATAGATGATTCTTATTTGAATAATTTCTTTTATGAGGTAGTAAATGGAATAAAATATCCTACCAGACATAAATCAATACCAAATTTGCATTTTTTGGAATCGGAAGATTTATTTATTAATATAATAAATTTAATTTGTTTAATAAAATATTTTATTTGATCAATTAGCAAATTTATAAAAGAATGTCATTTATTCATGAATAAAATTAAATCGTTTGGAAATTCAGAATATCTGAAATTCTTTTTTGATATAAGAAATCACAACGAGCACTTAAAGCAGGATAAATACACTAATTACATATATTAATAATACTATTGTTTTCCAAAAACGTTTTTAGCCTTCTATGGCCCTCCTCAGCTGGTTATCTCAAGTGAGCGTCTAAAGTTCTAACCAGTATTGGATGCAGGCCGTCCCTGCTGGGATGTTTCACAAATAAACATCCAGTTTAAAGCACTCATGTTGACATTTAAGTGCTCGTTGTGATTTCTTGTGTTATTAGAAGCAGCAGAACTCGGTTGTTTATAGCTACAGTTCTTTTTAGATATTATAATGTAAAGATATGATTCGAAACAGCAAGTATACATATCATAGCTGAAAAACAATTCCATTTTATATATACAGGGTCGTGACAAGAAATCACAACTTAAAGCAGGATAAATACACTAATTACATATATTAATAATACTATTGTTTTCCAAAAAAGGATTTAAAAGCATATGAGCAAACCAAAAATTTCTTGGAACCAATTATAATTTTCGTTTGACTTTGTATTTGGTTTTAAGCAAGTAGTTTTCTCCAAGATGTTATAAATCTAGTAATCCATGGATGTAAAAAATAATTTATTTTTAATTTACTACTGATTTGAATTTCAAAAATCTAGTAATCTATGAATAATAAAAATTTATATGTAAATTATGATAATATATTTCGCTATTGTTGGTAAATAATGAAGGATATTATGAACATTTGTTATAATTCCATTCCAAGTATTCAATTTCATCTTTTGGGTTTTCTGGGAATGGGCTGATTGATAATCGTCCAGTCATCAAAAACAAATTTTCATCAAAAGCTCTCACAAAAAAAATTATACCTATTTTATGTTAGGACGAAAAATTCGTTCCTTGATCTGTGATACTGGTACCCACGTATTATTAATATTACTGTTGGGGAACTTGCAGATTGACTACATAAATATTATTCTAACGTTATTCTAACATTATTAAGTTATTATACATACTTACTTGATAACAAAACAAATGTATTATACTTCTACACCAGCAGTTCTCAACCTTTTTTGACGTGCGACCCAACAAACCTTTGAAATCGTACTGCGACCCAATTGTTTATTTTATAATATAAAATAGAAAAGGTAGTTTATCAGCATGATACTATATGTACTCGGATTAACTTATATTTCAATGGACTACGATGTATTACTCACATACACCGAAATATAACCACGAACTGTAAATTAAAAATGTACACTGTAATTCTTACCCTTCAACACAAAAGCATACACTTGATTGAAATAGGATATACAATTACTAATTTTAACACACTAAACGAACACACTGATTACTAAAAAAAACGGTAATATACATACAAAGTTATTCTTTTCATTGTTCTGATAACTGGCAATTACACACTAGTTCAACTTATACATAGGAAAATAAAAAAATAGAATACTTTTTGTAAGATCATAAGATTTGCTGGCTCAGTCATACTATGTTCCAATCATGCCTTCATGCCAGCTGCAAGATCTCCTATATCTATTCCTCAGTGGCGGATTTCCGAATAGGCGTACTAAGTGCGCACCTGAGGCCTCCTAAATCAAGGGGGCCTCAAAATTCAGCTCTCAAAATAAAAAATATTATTTTATTTAATTATTATTTTTACCATAATAAAAATAATTAATAATTTGGCAGTATTCCTTAAATTAAATTAACAAATAAATTACACCAGGTATCACATATTTTGTCAGAGGCAACCCTAGCAGTCATATTTCGAATCATATGCACTGACTTCTGCAGACAATGGTATACAGACACAGATTTCTGTATACATACTGATACTGTTTGACAGAAAATAACGGTGTAATTTAATTTCATGTTTGGTGTTTTAATTAGTGTGGAACAGTGTTTCTCAACCTTTGAATCGCGACCCAATATTGGATCGCGTTAAATTTTTAATGGGAAGGGACTGGTAAAATACCAAAATAAATAAAAACAAAAAAATTAATAGAAAAAAATGTCTTTTATTGTATTTACAACTATGTCGATTTAATAGTAATTAAAGGTATATAATGATTAAGATTGAAACAAATTATAAGCTTAAACATTAGAAATATTCAATAAGCATTCACATACCCATCTATTTTATTTCATTGTGGCAGGTAAACTAAAATATTGCCTTTTATTATTTTATATTACTAATGCTATTATTTGATATTATTAGTGCTATTATTTGCTATTAATAGTGTAATTATATTCTTGTTTATTGTTTGATTATAATCTTTGTCAATAAAATAAAATTTTATTCACTCCTTTTGTGTTTGTTATTTTTTCATATCAACTTTTTTTTAGCATAAAATACATATAATAATGTTTTTTTGACAATATTTCCTCGATGGCCTTTAAATCTATTTTTTCCTTCCTAGAAACATTAAACGATTAGGAAAATGCGAAAATTGGAGTATTTTGAGCACTTCATTCGAATTATTGAAAATGTGTATTTATAAAAAATTATAATAAAAAAATGGTTTAATACCAATATTTGGGTACTATACCCTTGTTATTAACTCTTAGGATCTGTTCATCATATTTATTAAAATAAATGGGCTATGTCTGGCTACCAAAATAAAGTCAATTTACTATAGCGTTGAATGTACATTTGTGAAAGTACTCCACTGTTGACCCCACCATTTACGGTTTCACTTTTAAGCAATGACCCAGGCCATCTATGTATAGAAATTAGTGTGTACAGATCACAAACTACTATATAAATAAACACATGCGCATTCACACGTTCATGAAAGCGTTCAAGAACCAATACAAACATGTTTGATGGAACAAAACTTATTAACAGAATAAAGTGTCCTAATATACATACTGATACTGTTTGACAGAAAATAACGGTGTAATTTAATTTCATGTTTGGTGTTTTAATTAGTGTGGAACAGTGTTTCTCAACCTTTGAATCGCGACCCAATATTGGATCGCGTTAAATTTTTAATGGGAAGGGACTGGTAAAATACCAAAATAAATAAAAACAAAAAAATTAATAGAAAAAAATGTCTTTTAGGTTAATTTCAAAAATTTGAATGTACTAATTTCTAATACATTAATTTCTTAAGTTAATTTGCTAAATTAAGTTAATTTTGACATTGTGACTATAACTTAAGTCTATGCGAATTTTGTCCCGCCCATCCCGGCATTCATCGGCACATTCCCCTTCCCAGTTTTCCTTCCTAGAAACATTAAACGATTAGGAAAATGCGAAAATTGGAGTATTTTGAGCACTTCGTTCAAATTATTGAAAATGTGTATTTATAAAAAATACACATAGAGAAAACATTAGTTTCATTGCGTTGCTAGCCTCATTGAGTTCAAACAATATATATCAATAACACAAAAAAAAACAAAAAACACCCACAAATAGCAAAAAATATACTCAACTAACGACTCAACAAACGTAGACTCCGGCTTTGTTCTCACTGGTTTCGTTTTAGTGCCCAATGACAATAGAGAAAACATTAGTTTCATTGCGTTGCTAGCCTCATTGAGTTCTATATAATTCTATGGGAAAATAACATGACCATGCCATAGAAATCTGTGTCTGTATACCATTGTCTGCGGAAGTCAGTGCATATGATTCGAAATATGACTGCTAGGGTTGCCTCTGACAAAATATGTGATACCTGGTGTAATTTATTTGTTAATTTAATTTAAGGAATACTGCCAAATTATTAATTATTTTTATTATGGTAAAAATAATAATTAAATAAAATAATATTTTTTATTTTGAGAGCTGAATTTTGAGGCCCCCTTGATTTAGGAGGCCTCAGGCGCACACTTAGTACGCCTATTCGGAAATCCGCCACTGAGGAATAGATATAGGAGATCTTGCAGCTGGCATGAAGGCATGATTGGAACATAGTATGACTGAGCCAGCAAATCTTATGATCTTACAAAAAGTATTCTATTTTTTTATTTTCCTATGTATAAGTTGACTTCCTTTATTCAATATTTATTTTAAATAGCTTGGCTTATACATGAATATATATTGTATCTCTGTATATTGATTTTATTATATTTAATATTCTAAATTATTATTTTTGATTATTTTTGTAAAAGTTATTTTATTTTTAAAGGAAATGGACAAGCAATACCAATAAAAATGGCTAATAATACTAAAACACTTGTAAATTCTTCACATATGTCTGCTAAAGTAGAATTGAAAGAAAAGGAAAAAGAAAAATTCAAAGAAAAAGATAATAAAGAAAAGGTATAATTTGAAGTGTTAAAATTAAAAAAGGATATTCTAATATTTCTATAGTTCTATTTAAGTTATATTATTTTAATAAAAAAAAATTAATTTTAATTACGAATTAAAAAATATATTGAGATTAAAGTAAATATGGTATTAATTATCACTTTCTACCTTTTTTATGTTTAGACAATAGATACAAATTCAGTTTTTTAAGTAGAACTATTTATTTACTTTTTTAAAGAAACTGGAGCTCTTTCATAAATTTGAGTTTTCAAATTTATTCTATTTATGTATGTAAACTAAAAACTGCTGAAGAGAGTTTAATCAAGCTTTAAAGAGCAGTAGTTTCTTTAAAAAAGTAAATAAATAGTTCTATCTAAAAAACTGAACTTGCATCTATTGTCTATAAGAATGGTAGTTTTTATTGTAAAGGTAGAAATATTTGTTGATGTTTTAGTAATATTTCAATAATTTCTTGTTTTTTATAATAATAATTAATAATTGAAAACCATATTTTATTCTAATGTATTAAAATTTATATATTTATCTGAATTATTTATAAATTTAAATCATTTTACTTATTTTGAAAAATATGAAAATAATGAAGTTTGAAAAGTTAAGTAGTAGCTTGTGCTTCCATATTATCAGTGTTCACAATATTTTTCTTATAATGAAATAATATATTTATTGTAATAGTATTTACTATATTTTTCTTATATGCGAAAATTTGTTGAAAGTAAGTCTTTTAATATAGGATGAAGGATTTGGAAATAAAGTATATCCTCAAAAAGATGACGATGATGTTAGTAACAAATCTATTAATAATGTCAAGGATTTAAAAGATAATATTGAGAAGGGGATTCCTAATAACAAACCGTCCAAAGAGGAAAGCCAAATTTCACTGCCAGAAGGATCCCAAGAAGAAAAAAAGGATGCTAGTAAAGATGATGTTATTAATGAAGGTGCACTTTGATATTTAGTTTATATAGTTTTCTTAAAACTTAAAATTTACAGTTTCCTTAATTACTATAATAAAATGCATAAATATCAATAGTTTTAACAGATTTTAGTTTAAAAATATTTTCATATGATAAATATACAGCAATACCTTGCATAGTCCGGATTGTAATTATTAATAAAAAATTTTTAATTTACTTTATTTTTTTAGAATAAATATGAAATATAAGTGTGCTTGCTACTTACTATCTATATATAACTCAAATAGCCACTATGACGAGCTGAGACAAGCAGGCGGCTGCTCCAATGTTGCCAAATTTATCTGAACGATGTTTGTTATAATGCCTGCCTCTGAAATGCAATGTCGTCAGTTGTTTACTGCAAATGCTTAATTGAATTATTGAATGGGAACAAATAGAAAACGTTTTTGGCTAGGCAGGCTATGTAGATAGCCAAAAACGTTTTTGAATAAACGATTTATCTTATCAATAAGCCAAATAAGTAACATGAATCGTTTATTCGAAAATATTTTTGGCTAGGCAGGCTATGTAGATAGCCAAAAACGTTTTTGAATAAACGATTTATCTTAATTTTAATCAACCTAGTTCCGCTGCTTCTATTAACATAGTAAATAACACCAAGCACTTGAAGCAGGACAAACACAAGTTTGTTTGTCCTGCTTCAAGTGCTTGGTGTTATTTACTACGATTTATCTTACTTATTTGGCTTATTGTTTATTTTTATTTAATAACTATACTAGTATACAAGCATGTCTACAATAGGGAGAGATCAGACTATCTCTTCAAACAACAAATATATTTACGGCACCTTGGACACTATCTTTTTATCAACAAACTACACTATTTCTCAGTCTGTTAATTGTCAAGTGGATGAATTGAGGCTCTGCCACAGGCTTCTTACATCAAATAATGGCAGATTGTTCAAAATGATAATTTGAAAAATTATCATCAAATTCATAATCTATAATCCAAAAAACCCAATATATACTATTTTTATCAAAATATGATTAACATTAAAAATTCTTCAAATTTTGGGAATGCCACTTTTATGAATCTCGAGTATAATTTTTTTCAACCATTATGTGAAGGGATACTTTTCTCAACATGAAACATTTAAATGGCAGAGAAATAACAATTCTCAAGTTATAATTTAAACATTAGAAATTTAGTTTCCCTCTTTTTCTATGCCTTTGGGATAAAATTCCAATTGTCTGACTTTTCTGAATCTGTTTGGTGGTCCCTCTATATCATCTTCAAATTTCAGCTTTATAGGTCATAGGAAGCATTGAAATTCATATCAACATATATACATATATATATATATATATATCATTCTGCAGAGTTACATACAGTAACACCTCGCATAGTCCGGATTGTAATTGTTAATAAAAAATTTTTAATTTACTTTATTTTTTAAAATAAATATGAAATGTAAGTGTGCTTGCTATTTACTTCCTATATATGACTCGAATAGCCACTATTTGAGGAGTGAGACAAGCAGGCAGCTGCTCCAGTGTTGCCAAATTTATTTTTAACGTTTGTTATAGTGCCTACCTTTCAAGTGCAATGTCGTCAGTTGTTTACTGTAAATGCTTAATTGAATCATTGAATAGGAATGAATACTGGGCATATTGGTGTTTGCGACTCATCAGCCCGCAGCAGCGCAGCTGAAATAGGGATGTGTCTTTACGCAGACCACCGCTCTGCATTTGGAATGCTGCCGAGTGGCCGACTTAGAGAAAGCGAATGCGTCACCTGCCGGGCAAGCCCTCTTTATCTATTTGTCTTTATGGACTCAGACCCACTTTCTCTGCACCCTTCTATCTATTATAAATCTTTATAAAAGATTTTAATGTTTAATGCTTAAGGATTGAAATAGGGATGTGTCTACGCAGACCGCCGCTCTGCGTTTGGAATGCTGCCGAGTGGTCGACTTAGAGAAAGCGAATGCATCATCTGCCGGGCAAGCCCTCTTTATCTATTTGTCTTTATGGACTCAGACCCACTTTCTCTGTCAATGCAATGTCATCAGTTGTTTACTGCAAATGCTTAATTGAATTATTGAATGGGAACAAATACTGGCATATCGGAATTTGCAATTCATCAGCCCAGTTCAAGTGGGAATCCGTTTTTACGCAGAGTAACACTCTGCATTTGGAATGGCGCCGAGTGACCGACTTAGAAAAAGCAAATGCGTTCACTGCTGGGTGAGCCCTCTTTATCTATTCATCTTCATGGGCTCGAACCCACTTTCTGTCCCCTTCTGTCTATTGTAAATCTTTATAAAAGATTTTAATGTTTAATGCATATGAAATAATTATTAATGTAAGAATTTACAATTTAAAAAAACATATGAGCAATTCGAAAATTTCTTGGAAACAAGTTATAATTTTTCCCATAGGTTATATACCTCAAATAGTCCGGTTTCAATTAGTCCGGTAAGAAAGAGGAACTAATTAACCGGACTATGCAAAGTATTGCTGTAGTTGATTTCAGTACTACCATAATACATGCTACTAGTGTGAAGAGGATCAACTGTAATTGAATTATATCTTTTTGATTATATTTGTGAATATTTAATTATTTAAATACCTATGAAAATATTAATTTATGTATAGTCATATGTTGTATATTTTTTTTTTTAAATTGGAAGAAAAGGTAATAATCTTTGATAGAAATACAATCTCCATATTCCTATAATTCTCATCATATTCTTATTAAAGATTATCATCTTATTCTTCCATTTTTTAAAAAAATATACAAACATGTATGTATGACTGTACATAAATTAATATTTTTGTAGGTATTTAAATAATTGAATATTCACAAATATAGGGTGGGCCAAGATAAACTGAACCTGACATGGGAGAAGATATTCAATATAGCAACACACAATAATAATATTTCATAGGAAACTTTTGAAAATGGTGGTAAAAGACAAAATACTTCTTACTTTTGAGAATATATATAGTGACATCGTCTAATCTACATAAATATCATTGCCAACTTGGGATCTCATTATTTACTAGTTAAAGATTAATCTCATTTTTGGCATTAAAAATGGAATAAATTAAGCATTGAATTATTATTGTAAAGATGATGACATAAATATCAATAATAATCTGTAAGTAAAAGTTGAATCAGTCTGCAAAATGTATATAAATGAGCTTGAGTATGGACAAGTCATGTGAATTGATATATAAATGCATTATTTTTGATTGAATATTTGGAGATATATGCTTACAAGCAATGTTAAACTTAATACATAAGAGAAGTTCTTATAATTGACCAATTAAGTACATGTGTGTATCAATGTGAGGTATTTAAGCAAATTTAAGATTATTTTAGTATTGAATGTTATTTCTTTAGAGATATTTTGTTGGAGGTAATTTATTTTGATAGATTAAATAAGTAGTTGTTAGGTTAATTTGTTGAGTTTAATTTTTTCTTTAAGCAAATTTAAGATTATTTTGGTATTGAATGTTATTTCTTTAGAGATATTTTGTTGGAGATAATTTATTTTGATAGATTAAATAAGTAGTTGTTAGGTTAATTTGTTGAGTTTAATTTTGTTGAATAAAGCCTTTGTTGAATTTTTTATTGGTTAATAATTTCTTGTTTAAATTTAATTGTATGTTTAGAATCTATTAATAAACAGACAACTTTGCATTAACATAGTGCATCCAGTTACCATTCTCAGTATGGGAAAAAATACTTAACATACTGTAGATGCTGCTCGTGTATTTTCTGTTTGTCAAAAATAACTGTGCCAGTTTCCTATCTTTCATATTTTAATGGTTCCTAAATATACATAAAGTATTCACTATCCTGCTTATCGATGTATAAACAAATAAATAAATAAGCACCGACACAGGAGAAAATCAAAATTTATTGTATAATGTTTTCAACCTATTTTTTTAGATCCTCTTCAATACAAGAATATTACAGAATGCTTTAGAACATACCAAATAGAATACATTTAAAATATTTAAACACATTAAAACAAAATCAAGTAAAGTATAATATTATATGAGATAAATATAAACTTTTATACATAAAATATTAATATAAACTAGTATACAATTATAACCTATTTAAAGGATTTTTTAAAGATTAGGCTTAAGTAAATAATAGTCTAGATTTTTTAGATTATTTAAAGCACACAATCTTTTTTTTTAATGGTTCTTTATGAAAATTTTTATTTCAATTTACATTATTTCAGTAATCATCATGTTTTTCAAGAATACATCTCTAACACAAAGTGGAGTTTAGATGTTAAATAAAAGCAAAGGATACATGGATAGCCGAAAACGTTTTTTAATAAATGATTTATCTTACTTATTTGGCTTATTGTTTGCTTTTATTTAATATCTAAAATAAGAAGTTTTCCTGTAGGAGTCTAGATGTATTGTATTTTTACAATAATTATTATTTTATATACTTGTAAAAAGAGTATGGTATAAAGTAAACAAAATATTAGTCTTCTGGCCTACACATTATATAATAAAATTTAAATGATTAGAGTAATTTGAAAAGAATTTAAAAACTAATAAGAATAGTCTTATTAACTGGAATTTTGATTTTTCTAATGAGGGCTTATATATAAGCAGAAAAAATTTCAATGAATGAATTGACTTATAGGTATTCATCATGTTTAAAATATAAAAGATTGTTTTATTGCATCCTTAATTTGTATTCAATGAATGAATAAATTTTTCTGTGTTTAAAGGCTTGTGTCTAGTTAATAATGATAATTGTCTTTAATTTTATAAATTTCATAATTTCAAATTTCATTTTTTCTTATTTAGGAGGATTTTTAAAAGATGAGGATATACTTGAAGAAGATGCAGAAATTGAGGGAGATAACGCAGATGATGAATCATCAAAAATTATAATTCCTGAATATCCATCTGATTGTTTTCCAGACAAGTGTTATCAACATTTTCCATTTTGTTTAGGGAATGAAGAATCAAAATTTTGGAGACACTATACTACTATACGTGGAAAAAGTTACACATTGGTGGAAAATAAATATTTTGAAACATTGATTATTTTTATGATATTAGTCAGCAGTTTGGCATTAGTAAGTATTTTTATTTAATTATTACAATTCATTTATATAACAACTTTTAATTAAATATCTATGAATGTTTTAAATTAAGCATTTAATGTAATTGTAAAATGAGAAGTTTTTCATAGATAATTGATAATATTTTTATAATCATTAATAATCAATGTACAAGATAAAATCAAAAAGAAACAAAACTCTTTATAAAAATATTTAAATAATGATTTTTAATCAAAGGTAGGTCTTGCACATACATACTAAGCATAATAATTTTCCAACAATACCATAATTTTGGAATTTTACATTTGTTAATCATTGTCACCATTTTATTCATATCTGATAACTATTTGTTGTCTGTGCAGTAATCTTTTCAGTTTAAACAACTGTTAGCTACACCATAGTTTTTATCAAAGTTTCATTTTAGGTTTTATTTTTCTCCATTTCTTGTTGGGATTTAAAAAAGTGGATGTGTTGTACAATGTTAATTGTAGCTACTGCCCAAGAGAGGGTGCCACTTCAAGTCAGAGAACATCTCTATACTAAGGCAAGAGGTCATTTAGTAAGGTGAATAAAACCATGTTAGACACACTTTGTTCGTCTCTGTCGTTATTTGAGTCCTAATACAGGACAACTAACAATGCATGGTGGCAGAAGAGGGATCAATTAAGAAGACCAGAAAATAAGAAAAAAATGTCTGTCAAGGTATATAAAAAAAGGAAGGGAACTGTCTTCACAACAACTATTTGGGAAAGATCACACAAAGGATGTACATTGCCATTGTCCACAAGGTGATCTTCACTCGAGAACATTGTAGTTTCATCAATCAGAAGATCGGATCTACAAAAGAAAATCTTAAAAAAATTTTTAACAACTTTACAATCCCTTTCTTTGAAATATTTGAATTTAACAAAAATGGAACAAAGCATGTGGTAGTTGCCTGAACAGTTCAATTTTTCACAGGCAAATGAATGGCCATGTTGGCTCAATCAATTTCAACATTATCAGGAAGGATTAGGTCTCCATTTAAAACCAGTAACACAGCAAATAAATGCATTTATTTATTGTATGGGACTACAAGCACAAGACATTCTTCTAATACTAAACCTTATGGAGGAACAAAGAGGATGATATGAGGCTATAGTAACAGTTTTTGACAAACATTTCATACCAAAAAGAAACACCATATATGAACATTCACAATTCAACCAACATTTTCAATGTGAAGAAGAATCAGTAGACAAATTTATCACCATTCTGCATGCATTTGCTGAGCACTGTGATTATAATGGCTTGAAAAATGACTTTTTCAGGATAGAATCGTCGTTGGAATTCGTGATGACTGAGAAACTACAATTCTGTAATGATTTAACCCTGGAAATTATGATACAATTAGTCCAACAAAGTGGACAAATTAAACAGTTGCCGATGGATTGGGCTACCATTAAAGCCAAAGTGGATCACGTCATTAAGACAACAAAAGAAGAAAGACTTCTTCAAGGGAAAATGTAAAGGGACTAAAAATGAAAGGACAGAGAAAAAACAATAGTGTGGTAGATGCAATGAGATTCTCATTCATATAGTGTCCAGCTGCAAAAGTAATCTGTCATAAATGCAAAAGTAAAGAACATTTTGCTAAAGTATGTAAGAACTCATCAGAAAACAATGTCTATTGTATTAGTAATCTAAGAGATGCATTTATTGGGACAGCTGAATAGGGAAAAAAACTGTAAATCCAAACCAATGGAGTTGGGAAATAATGGTTAAAATTACTAACCGCCATATCAATTTCAAGGCAGATACAGGTGCCAACGTGACATACGTCTCAAGTGAAACTTATCATACATTCTTCAATGAAGAATGACTACAGTTTAAAAGGAGAATATTTAATGTGAATCAGATACTTATAAAATCACTTGATTACTTCCAGGAAATAATTTCTTATTGAGGAAAACCGAAATTAGTCAACATCTTCGTGATAGAAGGTCTGGGACAATCTGTACTCGACAGAGACACGTGTGAGAGAATTGGTGTTTTACAATGCACAAACATTGATTCTATAAAAGCATTGGACAACCAAATATGTCATTTAATCCAATGGAAATGTATCCAGAGTTATTCAAAGGATTGGGGTGCGTTAAAGTGCCATACTGTACATGACTACATCCTGATGCAATCCCATATGCTTTAACAACACCATGACATATTCCAATACTAATCATCATCATCATCATCATCAACAAGCAACCATTCTCAATCACAATAACGCAAATTTACAAAATTATTTAATTATTTTCACATAAGCATCTTTGAAAACTTACAATTTATACAGATTCATATATAGCGACTTTACCATTAAGCATCAGTTTAATACTATTAGAGGGTACTTGGTACTATTAAAACGTACCATGTACCGCTCGGGTCCCCTTCCCCCCATAGATGGCCCTTACTTTCTGACCCGTCATATACATTTCATATCCGGTAGCTGTCAGCTTCAACCCTTTTTTTCTGTTGACCGCAATCCGAAATTTGTAGCATATATTAAAGTTTTATTTATAAGCCTGTCTTAAGATTAGAAAATTTTTTGTTTTTTAGTTCTTGTTTGATCTTGTCTATTTCTGCCAGTTATTTGAAATGTTTCTAGCAAATATAGAAAACACAAATCTTTTAAATTATTCCCATAATTTGATTTAATTTATTTAAATAGTATATATTTTTTTTTATTTGATTGGATTAAATTAGTTAATCTTTAAACTTTTTGCAAACTAAAACTATAATGCTTCAGAAAATATTGAAACATATATCACTCTGAAATTTAATAATGATGACAGTATTCTTGAAAACAAAAAAATGTTCAAAAGTAAACACAGTCGAAGCCAGTTATTAGGGAGTCAGATATAAGAGAAATTCAGATATAAGGGACAAACACATCTGGTCCCAGCGAAAAACCTATGTTTTGTGTGTATTTTTCGTCGGATATAGTGGATTTGGATATAATGGAAAATTTGGCTATAAGGAAGATAATTTTTCATTTTTCTGTGCTCTTTCTTGTGACCAACTTTTCATCCTGCTTTACCTCAGCCGGCCATCAATGTAATTTATTTAAAAATAATAAAAACATCATAAAAAGCCAATTTGTTGCTTTTTGTATTAATAATTTAAAAGTTAACGAATACAAATTATATTAAAATTGTAGCTCCTCTAAAAAGACAAAATCCACAGCTGGCACTATACCCTAAAAATGGTGTCACCTAATAATTTGTTATATAAGTTCATAGAAGTTTTAGAGTTATACTCCAAGTTTATAAGATTAAATGACAAGATTTCCATTCATTTATATGAGCGGATAATATCTAGTATTAATTATTTCCCATTTTATGTATACCACAGAACAAGATTCATAACTGATAATTGAATAATTACACAACTCAAATAACAGATATTTGGTTAAAACCAAAATAACAACCCTAGTTGAAAACTCTTCAATGCTTACTTTGCCCACCTAACAATGTGCCATTTGTTGTGCATTCAGATATAAGGGAAATCTGGTTATAAGGGACAAAATGTATCCTCGATTCCCTTATAACTGGCTTTGACTGTATATTTTCGTTTTGGACCATTTAATATCAATCTGATCAAATTTATACTGTTATAATGAAGTTATATTTTATTAAATGAAATAATGCAAATACTTTAATTAAAAATTCAAATAAATAAAAATTAGAACAAAACCAAAAATAATTCTGATGATTTAATTATCCGTGTGTTTCAACTATTTTAATAATTATATTCATATTATATAAACTTGGAGTGTATGATATAGATATTTATCCTAAACGTTTATATCATACACACTTTATATTATATATACTATGTATTTAAAAATGCTCAAAAATTAAGATATTTATCTTATCTTAAAATAAAACAAATTAAAATTATCTTAATATAATACTTACTTCTAAAGGCTTTCCCTGCCAAGAAACGAAGATTGTCTTCTGATAATTCTCTGCCAGTAGTGGCTTTGAACTTTGTGCTGAGTACTTCTGCCATCTGGTACCATTTCACTTTCTCTGGGACTTGAAAGGGAACCCTGCCCTGATGGAAGGTAGATGTGTTTCTATACACCTGCATGTGAAGTGTTGTTGGTGGATTCTGTTAGTGCTAGAAAGGTGTTAGTGGCAGAAAGCAGGGGGGTGAGTAGCAAGACAGCAAGGAAAGAAAATATAATCAAAAAGCACTATTTCTCTGACGTCATTAAGGAAATAAACAGAAATCATCTAACATTTTTCTACCATGCTTAATTAAATGAAAAGTTTGCAGTTAAACAATAAAAAGCATACTATTTTTTAAAATAAAGAAATATTCATTTTAACCAAATAAAACATTTGAATCTAAAATATTTATAATCATTCTATGACAAAAGCATGCAGAAAATTTTCACCATGTCATAAAAAAACTATCAACCTAATTTAATGATATTCTTTTATTGAAAATTTGAAACAGGAAAAATGTATTGACTAGATTAAAATTTTAATTTTCATCATTAGCAAGTATAACTCAGGAATGTTCTTTTGTAACAGACTTTATGAGTTTAACAGTTTTGGTATCGGTTATTTTCAGTTACAAATTAAATTTGTAATAATGAAATAGTGTTTTCAATTTCTATTAAAAATGAAAAAATTTTGCAAAACAAGCAAATTTTGTCTAGAAATCATTACCCATCAACAACATGACATAATTATTCAAAATCTATTTAACAATGTTTTGACTTGTAATCTTGAACAATTTTTGAATAACCATTTTATAATTGGTTATATACTATTTCAAGCTATTTATTTAACAAATTACTGTAGGAGTTATTATCATTAATTTTTTTAATTTTAAAAATGAAATTGTAATTTTCAAAAAAAAAAAAAAAAAAAAAAAAAAAAAAAAAAAAAAAAAAAAAAAAAAAAAAAAAAAAAAAAAAAAAAAAAAAGGAGAGAGAGAATCCATAGGGATGCTACAACCTACCAATACTTTTTCTGAAACATCATAAGCTTGGAGGAATTCTCTCATTTATTCAATACTTATATATAAGAATTGAATAAATGAGAGATTTCCTCTAAATTCTTATATATATATATATAAGAATATTATTATGTTTAAATAAATATTA
>AYEL01085862.1:0-26651 GCA_000484575.1 Olivierus martensii
TATATATATATAATTAAGAATATTATTATGTTTAAATAAATATTACAAGATCAGAGATAAAAGCAATTATTCTTGCCAGGTTATCAATATAATTTAACAAGAATCTTAATTCTTTGTGTGAATCTGTCTTTCTGCCTTATGTTTGTCTGATTTAAAATCAATATGAAATTTCTTCATGCTAGTTCACTATGTATCCATATCAAATTCAGATATTTGAATGATTGTGCTTGAGTATCAATAAAAGCAAAGAACTTATTTTGTGATTATTATATAATTCAATAATTCAAGAGAATTAGTAAACAGCTATAAACAATAATAAACAAATACTTCATGGGATGCAATGACAGTGTTCAATAAAAATATTTGATTTTTATCTATAGACAGTGTGAATGGCAAATTCTTATTTAAAAATTCATAAAACAGGCTTTAATTTTATCTTGCCATTTTATATCAAGTTATTTATCATTATAATATAAAATTATTATTTAACTGAAATTTATTTTATAAATATATACAGGTATACCCTGCTTAATATATTTTTGTTCTAATAAAATAAATAAATCAATTAATATATAAATAATCTCTAATAAATCAATTTTGCTATTCTTCCCCACTATAATGTACTATTGCCCTGCCATAACATACTGATGATGACATCTAAAATTTCAACCATTCTGAAACTGACAATGCAGTATGATCAGAAATGGCTGATACATACAAATAAAGCATATGGTGGATAATAATTTTTATATTTCATTGTTATAAAAAAATTCTTCTTTGATACTATATTTCCTCAATTCTAACATGCAAATTTTTTTCACTTAATCATGAATAACACAGCTCACATCAAAAGTGGAAATAAACTTTAATAGAAGTGAAGAACTTTCGGCTTTCATGATTACGGTTAGCTTTCATGAACTTTCGGTTATTCATGATTAAGTAAGAAGTGGGATAAAATTATGCAATTTTTTTCACTTTTCAAAACTTCTTTGCTTTCATGATTACGGTTAGCTTTCATGAACTTTCGGTTATTCGTGATTAAGTAAGAAGTGGGATAAAATTATGCAATTTTTTTCACTTTTCAAAACTTCTTTGAAACTGAGATTGCAAATGAATATGTCTTATGATCTTTATCAAAATAAACTTATCTTTGTCTCTAAATTTAAATAGTAACACAAAAAGAATATACACATAAGATAGTGATGGACATCTGATATAAGTCGGCAATTTTTATTTCAGAAGTTGGAAACTGCATTTCTTATTTTTGTGCTGTTAATATTTTAAATAAATTTTTTCTTATAATTGAACTTTTACCATATTTTATCCTAGATTTATAATAAAAATTGAATAACTTTCTGTCTTCATACTTCTATTGATAAAAATGGGAAAAAATTATGTGAATATATCAATAAATCAATTGCATATTAGAAATCAAGGAAATATAGTACTGGTTGTTAATTATAATAAAAATAGAATACAAAATAATTAATAATAATCATCATGACAAAAAGCTTAACAACAGTGATTTTATATTAATTTAAATTTTATGAAACTTCCAAACTAATAACTGCATCATTAAATTATTTTATAATAATTGCAGTTTTTATAATTTTTCATTAACAATATTTTATTGTGAAAATAAAATATTGTTAATGAAAAATAAATAAAAAAGTAGTAAAAAGTTTAACTGTGACAAATAACATTTTAACACACAATGCAGTTAAGCTTATTTACATACTGATCTGATGAAAATATAAGTTAGAATCATGTCATGAACAAAGATGACCACTTCTAATGGCATTGAAGTTTATGATTGTAGAGTCAAATAAATATAAAATATTAATATTGAAAGTTAAATAGTAATTAAAATGTAAATAAAATGATATAATGCTTCATGAAGCAGTTGAAAAATATCTGATTCTTCACAAATTATGCTTAAATATCCATTGTAAACTTTTAGTCTGGAACTATTTAAATGTTTATAATGTCAACATTATAAACATTGTTGTCCCTGACTTATAAAAATTCAACGTACATAGATTTGTATTTACATAGAGATTCCATGACTTACAAGGAAAGTATACTGACTGAAGCAGATAAACCTATAACATAAAGTTATAAACATTTTTCTCCTAATTTCATCATTTATCATATATTTTATCTGTTTATTTACACTATAGTTAATGAGCCAGGCCTGGAGCCAGACCCCTTCCTCAAAAACTAGAGATGTGGGGCATGGAATTGAATCCAGACTCTCCAAGATGGTAATCATTTGCTTTACCATGCAACTTATTTGCTTATTCTTTAATTAATATAACTATTTTTAATATCATGTCTTTGTTACACACTATTATTATATAGAGTATGTCCCGATATACATAAATTTTGAAATATGTAGGATTTCATGCAATTTCTATACTCAATTTTTGTTTAATTCATAGATTTTCCAGTCCCAATTAGTATATTATAATGGGACACATTTGTACTTCAAATCTTATAGAATATCAAACAATAATTATAGAAAAATTGAGTTTCATATAAAATATTGAATCAATTGATTTTGTTTACATCATCATTTCTCATTATATTTGATTGATATCTCTCACCACATTTATTGAATGAAACTGATCTCTTTCCAATTGTTATCTCTTAATGATAACCAAATCAAACCTACATGAATTTTTGCATTTATTATTTTGGTTAAGTATTAGTATTTGAAATTATATGAGGTTATGATTTTTTCATGTTATATATGTATATATTATTATTATTATTATTATATTGGGGTATGTCAATGTGAGCACGGATTAACTCCGGAGCAAAAGTGCTATGTCGGACAAGAGTCAAGACATAGCTACTTGAGATGTTTTAGTTGTGTATTAACTAACTGTCTGTGTCAATGCTGAGAAACTTTCTTACTATGTTGCATGTATTGAGTAGTGATGCCTTTTGTAGTGTTATATATGTCTTGGAGTGTAAATCTAATATTCCGAGGCTTTTGTGTAGTGTGGGGAATTACTCCTGTTGAGGATAGAATGATAAACTGTTAAAACCTTTTGCATTCCCCAAAGATGCTTAATTTCTTGCGAGAGTTCTGTGTATTTGCTAATTTTTTGAGTGAATGCATCCTGGATGATGTGCCTGTGTCTGGTATTGAGATGTCTATAATGTAGGTAAAGATCGGAAGAGCCAACTTTGTTTTGTTTGTCTATGATGATTATTGAGATGTCTATAATGTAGATAACTTGTCTGAGAATGATGTAGTATAGAGATGTCTATAATGTAGGTAACTTTGTTTTGTTTGTCTATGATGTGAGAAATGTCTATAATTCAGGTCTTTGTTCTGCTTATCTATGAGAGTGATGTCTGGACTGTTATGGGGGTAACTTTGTTTTGTTTGTCTATGAGAGTGATGTCTGGTCTGTTGTTGGGTGAATACACCCTGGATGTTGTGTGTGTCTGGTATTGAGATGTCTATAATGTAGGTTTGGATGTTGTGTGTGTTGGGTATAGAGATGTCTATAATGTAGGTAACTTATCCCGGATGTTGTGTGTGTCTGGTATTGAGATGTCTATAATGTAGGTAACTTGGATGTTGTGTGTCTTTGTTTGTTTGTCTATGAGAGAGGTGTCTGGTCTGTTGTGGTGTATGGTTTTGTCTAGTATAGAGATGTCTATAATGTAGGTAACTTTGTTTTGTTTGTCTATGAATGAGATGTCTATAATGTAGGTAACTTTGTTTTGTTTGTCTATGAGAGTGTTGTTTGTTTTGTTTGTCTATGAGAGTGATGTCTGGTCTGTTGTGATGTATGGTTTTTTTGTCTATGATTGTTCTGTCATAATATATCTTGTGTGTCGAGTTTTCTAAGGTGTCGAGTTTTCTAGGATTGTGTCTGATATGTATTTGTAGTATAGTTATAATATATCTTGTGTGTCGAATTTTCTAAGATTGTGTCTGGTATATAATTGTAATAAGGAGTGAGCATGTTTATTATTTATTTAAGTAGTCTTAGTTGAAGCAGTTTAATAGTATTGTTAATTATTAATTTGTGAAATAAAATATAATAAAATACAAAGCAGAATCAATAAGATTCAATGAAAAATAATACAAATTCTACTAATACAATCCATTCAAATTTTCTATCTTTAAAATGTAATTTAAAAATTTTGGCAATTGAAAAATTTAGAATCCATCATCAACAGCACATGTTTTCACCCAATAAATGCAAAAAACCAATCTGCAATATCTGCACTGAGTAAATCAGGACTGAATTTTTTTTTTTGTTTTTTTATCTTTTTTATTCTACTTCCATGGCATGTATATACATTAATAGATCACAACGGATTAAACTGGAGAGTCCACTTTCTATTGTTGAAAATATAAATAAAACAAACCCCCTTTCCCCCTTTTCTTCACAGCAAAAGACACCTGAACTATAACCAAAAACAGTATCAAAAAATATGTATTGTGTAAGGCACAAAGGTGCCAGACCAAAATAAACATGTTTTCTCTATCTCTCAATATTAAAAACATTAGTAAATTATTTATTTATGTTAGTTTAAAATTACTTGTTGGGTTGCATTCAAAGACATCTTGGGTTGCATGCAGCCTGCAGATCACAGGTTGGACACCTCTGCTTTAAATCAAAACTTATAATTAATTCATGGCTGATATTAATTATAATTATAATTCATCATTAGATATGATTTTGTTGTAGACTATCTATCTTGGCTAGTTGACAAGTTAACTATTGATAATTAAATTGTCAACTTGTCAAAATAGATTCTTTTCAAAATTAATAATACAATGCTTTACCAATAAGCAATCAATCCTTTTTTTCTAGTAAATAATTAGATATAGTAAATCTGGTAACTGTAGACTGGATTGCTATTGGATCCTTGGATAAATTGGCTGTCAGAAAATTTTGGACAAAATAGGGTGGGATTAGAGTCTTAAAAATATTGGGAAAATTTTTTGTCTTCATGAATTTTTGTATTTGTCTCCAGCTTGCTGGTTGAGCTGATTGCTAAGAGGATTAATTCAGTGTCACTGATATATTCTTTCATCATGCTATGGTAGCATTCCATTTTTAGAAATATAAATCTGCTAGATTTGCCATCTTGCATTCATGTAATATGTCTTATTCATTTCATTGTCTAACAAATTTTGTCCATAATTTCTGTCTTGTGCTAATAAGGATCTAGATTTTTTTTGGAGCATAATTTTTACTAATAGTACTTGTGTATTAATTTTTAAAGAAGTTTTGGAAAATAATTTCTTTAAAATATTTTATTTGTAAAAATACTTAAAAATTAATTTATCATAGATAATACAATAAACTTTATAAATTACTTTTTTATGAACAAAATTTTGGGAGGAGAAAAAATTTTCAGGATCATATTCTGGAAAAATATTCAGTTTATTACATTTCTGTAAATAAAATAATAGTATTATTTTTAACTATCAAATAATTATCAAATATTATCATATAATTCATAAATTCTCTTGTTATGCTAATTTTCTATTTTATTTGAAAATTTTGAATTAAATAAAAATAAATATATACCAAATATATCTAATATAAGCTTATAATCCTACTTTAAAGTAAAAAGTACTAAAAGTTAAAAAGTAGCAAAAATTAATGACATTTTTGAAGTTGACACATTTTTAATAGTTAAATCAATGAAAATTATGTGGTATATTATAATTTGCAATGGTTGTACAGCACATCATGTCACAATAGCAGGAAATATAAACTCAGCCTCCATTCTAATGTTTGAGTGAATTTTACTGCAAAATCACGAATTTTAAAATAAATACCAATAATAACAACTAATTTCAACCTAACAGTCTAAATGACTGCAAATCCAGAGTTTGACCTGAGCTCAGATCTTTTACTACGTTCTAAATTAAATCCAAAACAATCTAAATCAAAACTTGACGTTTAACTGGCAAAAACAAAACAACCGAAAACCTACAACTAGAAGTATCAATTAAGTGTTAGATCAAAAACAACAAACGATGTTAGAAACTTATACTAATAAATTGAATAAATTCTCACAACAAGTTAAATAACAAAAAATATAAATTTATTAGACTCAAAACACTTTCAAAAGTGTTAATTAAAGCTTTATTAAAACAATAATAAAGCAACAATCAATTAATCAACAAAACATTTAATCCAACTCAAATATCCAAAAATTATTCACAAGAAATAAACCTTAAATACTACTTAAATTCTAATACCTCCACCACCATTACAAAACTTCAAGCAATTGTAGATCTTTACAAGAATTCGAATGTCACCTTCAAACAATCGAGACCTTTACAAGAAATTTGAATGTCACTATTCCAGTTCTAGCTCAATACAACACCTTGCTGTGTCATTGGTTGCTTCTGTTTTTATACCTCGTGACTTACAATCCCAATCTCGGCTCATTTGCATAAAGTCGCGTCACAATATCAAATTTATTAGCTTACAGAGTAATCAATTCATGTCACTTTCTTTACAATTTAATTATATACTAAACAAAACATCGATAAGAGATCATTCTTATATTCTTATATCAGCTCAGTGGTAAAACTTATTTAGATTAGATGATGTCATTAGCTAGGGAAGCTCGGTCGTAAGATGGTTGTCCATTCCATAACACGTGATTGTTAAATACTGAGACGAGTAGGTTAACTCTTAAACTAAAATATAATACAATAAATAATAAAGAAAATAATGATAAATAATAAAAGAGCATAATAAAATAACCATGATAGGTCAGAGTTAACCTCTTCACATTATTGTTATTTAATATTATGTAACTGTAATAATAAAAAATGAGTATATAGATTGCTTGTTCTAGAATAATGCCACATAGTATTGCAATTTCATGGAAATGGTGACATGGTATTCAGGGTATAGAGGAACTAAATTTTTTTCTTGACCTACATATAAATTGACCCCTTCTATAAAATCAATTTGTTTCCAAAATTCTTGACTTATATTCAAATATATACAATATATATATTATTATTTGGCAGAATTTATGCTTAGATCATTTAACAAAGTTTATTTATGTTCATTAGTATCACAGTGTTCAATCAAATGTAGTGATATTAAATAACAAAATTTAATAAAAAATTTTTTGTATCAGTCTTGGCATGGAGCTTAATTTTTTTGTGTCAAATACATATCACATGATTTTGATTTATATCATTTTTGTCATCAAATTTTTAAACAATTTATAAATCTAAGTTAAGTATAATGTTACATAACATTTATATAAACTTAGATTTTGTTATTAGAAAAAATAATAGAAAACTAAAACAGATATAACACAAAATTCATTTTGACACTCATGTTCAATTTTTATATTTTCTACCGACGATTAAGTTGTCATGGAAACGAAATAAATGTCGTTTGGTTTTTATCATTTGGCGATTAAGTTGTCATGGAAACGAAATAAATATCATTTGGTTTTTATCATATGGTCAATGAACGGATATTTAACACTTTATCAATGAGAATCGTTTGGAACAATTTTTAATTTTATTACAAACACAAAAAATATGGTCAATTAACGGATATTTAACACTTTATCAATGAGAATTGTTTGGAACAATTTTTAATTTTATTACAAACACAAAAGAAGTATACATTTTCAAATAAAACAATTAAATAAAATACTTCCCATAGTTGTAGTTGCCATTATGTTATTGCCGGTGCTTTGCTTGGTGCTTTAGCAAACTTATGCCATTTAGTTACAACTATATAATGCTGCATTTTGCATAAATTAATAACAACACAGATTAATTTGTAAATAATAAATTGAAACTTTCCTAATAAATGCTGAAAATCAATTTTCAGAAATTGTAAATAAAAAATTGAAACTTTCCTAATAAATGCTTAAAATCAATTTTCGGAAAAAATGATTGAACACCTATCATTAAATCTACCTAACCCTATTGCTTAGAAGAAAAAAAATGGAATCATCCAAAGCTCTGCGAACTCGAATTCGCGCTTGAACCGATTAATCTCATTGGTTTGTAAATATTGTAAGGAAGCCAAACATCTTCCGCTTAGGTGACAATCTTTTTAGAACGAACATGTATATCTAGTGTTTTGAGGCTTTTGTGTAGTGTGTGAGGGATTACTCCTGTTGAGAAAATAATGATAGGTACTGTGACTACCTTTTGCATTCCCCAGAGATGCTTAATTCTAGTGTTTTGAGGCTTTTGTGTAGTGTGTGAGGGATTACTCCTGTGGAGAATGATGGGTACTATGACTACCTTTTGCATTCCCCAGAGATGCTTAATTTCTTATGAGAGTTGACTACCTTTTGCATTCCCCAGAGATGCTTAATTTCTTGTGAGAGTTCTCATGTGCTAATTTTTTGGGTGAATGCATCCTGGATGTTATGTGTATCTGGTATTTTTTTGCATTCCCCAGAGACGCTTAATTTCTTGAGAGAGTTCTGTGTATTCCTGTAGAGGAGAGAATGATGGGTACTATAACTACCTTCTGCATTCCCCAGAGACGCTTAATTTCTTGTGAGAGTTCTGTGTATTCGCAAGAGATGCTTAATTTCTTGTGAGAGTTCTGTGTATTTGCTAATTTTTTAGTGAATGCATCCTGGATGATGTGCCTGTGTCTGGTATTGAGATGTCTATAATGTAGGTAAAGATCGGAAGAGCCTGGTATTGAGATGTCTATAATATAGGTAACTTTGTTTTGCAGTATAGAGATGTCTATAATGTAGGTAACTTTGTTTTGTTTGTCTATGAATGAGATGTCTATAATGTAGGTAACTTTGTTTTGTTTGTCTATGAGAGTGGCTGGTCTGTTGTGGTGTATGGTTTTGTCTGTTAGGATTGTTCTGTCGTCACATCTTGTGTGTTGAGTTTTCTAAGATTGTGTCAGGTATGTATTTGTAGTATTGAGTTTTCTAGATTGTCTGGTATGTATTTGTAATAAGGAGTGAGTGTGTTTATTAATTTGTGTTTGGTTGCAAGCTTTTGGTGTAGCTGGTATGTATTTGTAGTATGGCGTGAATGTGTTTATTAATTTGTGTTTGGTTGCAAGCTTTTGGTCTATTATATTTGCTACTTGGTTGTGTCTGTACAGGTAATTTTGATGTGTTCAGTTTGTTGGAGAGTGGATTTAGGACAAGGCAGAACCAAAGTGGGCTGAGGGATATATTTTATTTTATATATCAAAAATAACAATAAAATTTTTATTTCTATAATCTTTTATAATTCATCAAATTTGGTCAAATCTTTCAACTTTTTTATAACTATCATACAACCATATAAATTCTAAATTTAAAGATAAGGCATATGTATCATGTGATTTCTAATCAAAATATATTTCCTACATGAATATTTTATTTTCCTGAAAATTTTTCTTCCTTATTTACAAATAATTAAAAACATTATGTTTAAAATAAAAATATAAATGTATATTTTATTCTCAATATCTATGACAAAATTGTTAATAATCAGATGATTTAATTCTGTAACAATAAAATATTTACTGTATATATTAATAAAATATTACTGTATATACCTGTATAAGCTGACCCCTCAACTTCAGCATTTAAAAACCAATAAAAATTTGAAACCATACATAAGCTGACTCCAACTTTCAAGTATTAGAACAATATGAGATTCATTGAAATAAATAGATAATTTCTTTTATAATTTTAAAAATTTTCCAAATCCACTTCACTATTGGAATAAATATGGCCACTTACATAAAATTTTGGACTTAAAACATTGAAATGTTGCAATGTAATAAGAAGAGAAAGCTAGCTAGATAGTAGGATGTGTGTGTGTCAGATCCAGTATTCTTCTATAATATAATTTTATTGAAATGTTTATTTGGCTGAAAATATCAAATCTTAAAAGTTTCTGTCATTTTCAAAAATATTTAACAAAGTTTAAACAAAAATAAATCAAAATTAAAACACCAAAATAAATTTTGCTGTAACTGACAAGTGAAAAGCCTAAATAGCATGCACACAGTCACTGTTCCCAGTAATAATCATTCCATATTTTTGTAAATGATCAGAACTATTGGTGCATAGATTGCCATATTTCCATTTAATATTAACTGATGATATGTACAGTAGTGGCTGTCATGTTTACTTGCTAAAAAAACTGGGCTACACATTTTATGAAGTATGCAATATATTAATATTTTTGATTAATAGAATTAAGGAAAAAATAGATATTTTTTAGGTATAAATACAATGGATCTCATTACTACTTTAAGATGCAGTAATAGCATAAATAGGATGCAATGTGACTGCTTTATGTATTTTTGATTGCATTTGTGCAGTATCCAATATTTATGAGGGTCGGCTGATAAGTCCTGGGCGTGACACACAGATGGCACCACAAATGTAATTTTGTGCTGGCATTCTATAGTACTATCCTTAAGTAGCTTATATATACAGTTTTAGTCAGTAGCTTGGTTAGTATTTGTTTGACAGCATTCTGATCAAGACGCTATTGAGATTTTCATGAAAATGGAAGATTTGGAAAAACATGCAATTATAAAATACTTTTATATAAAAGGTTTAACGCCTTCTGAAATCAAAAAGGAAATGGACGACACACTAAAAAAACTCTTCTCTGTCATATACAACGGTGAAAAGGTATGTTTCTGAATTTAAAATGGGTCGTATGAGCACAAAAGATGAACCCCACTCCGGATGCTCCGTGGAAGTGACAACTCCTGAAATGATTGAAAAAATCCATAAAATCATGCTGGAAGACTGCAGATTAAAATTGTCTGAGATAACGGAGGTTGTAAAAATATCATAAGAACGTGCAGGTAATAATTTTAAATAATATTTTGGGTATGCATAAGCTCTGCGTGAGATGGGTGCTGCGCTTGCTAACATCTGAGCAAAAGTTGAGGCAGAAAATCATTCCAAGTGAGAATTTGGCAGTCTACCAGCGAAATCCCAATGAATTTTTGCATTGGTTTGTAACTATGGATGAGACTTGGGTTCATCACTACACTCCTGAAAACAAAGAACAATGAAAACAGTGGACAGTAGCCAGTGAACCAACTCCAAAGAGGCAAAGTCAATTTTGTCAGCTAACAAAGTTATGGCGAGTGTTTTCTGGGATGCAAAAGAAATTACTTTTATTGATTATCTTGAAAAGGATAAAAGTATCACTGGTGAGTACTATGCAAATTTATTGCAGAGTTTGAGCAATGAAATAAAGAAAAAATGACTTCATCTAGCGGGAAAACATCTTGTTTCACCATGACAATGCACCAGCACATTCGTCAATCGTTGCAATGGCTAAAATTAACAAATTAAAACTGGAATTGCTTCCCCATCCACCTTATTTGCCAGATTTAGCACCCAGCAACTACCACCTGTCTCCTAACCTCAAAAAATGGCTTGGTGGACAACGATTTCAGAACAACAAGGCAGTTATTGATGCTGTAAATAGCTATTTTGAGGAGCTCGATATTTCACATTATAAAGATGGTATAAGTAAATTAGAGCACTGATATGAAAAATGTATTAGCTTTTCTGGTGATTATATTGAGAAATAAAACCCAAAAAAAAAAATCAAAAAAAAATGTTGTTTTCACTGTCAGGCCCAGGACTTATCAGTCAACCTTCGTAAATAACTATAAAAATATTAATTATCTGCAGTCATACATATTCATATATTTTTAATAAAAAAATCAAAAGAATCATTAAGATAATGACCTTTGTTAGAATAAATTGGTGGAGAGCACAAAGATAGGAATGAGTCACAGAAATTTATCATCTTCAAACAGTTTTCCAATTTTTGATTGCTTATGTAATAAGCAACCTTTCATGAAAATTTATCATCAGAAAAAATTTCTCATCTTATACAAGTATATATAGTATTTTAATTGGAAATTCTCTCTCCATTTACTAGTAAAATGAAAATAAACATAAAAGGGAAAATTAAGCAAATAAATGAAAGATTATATATATAACTGTAAATATTACTTAAGTATAGAAACTTCAAATCTCAAAAAAATATCTTGATGTCTGTTATAATTTATTATAATACTAAAGGAAATCAAACTAATAGTTTCTTAATTGTTACATTTCTTTAGCTTAATAAACATTTAAAAGAAAAACCTGTTTTATGGTTTAAGACTTTCAATAAGCAAATAAGAATATAGACTGCTAATGAAACTGTAATAATTTTAAGGACATACTAGCAAAAGTGCTTAGTATTATCTAGAATTTTTGTTACATAACTTTCTTCCTATTTATATAAGTCTGTAACCAAATATAAAATCTAATATATATTTTATTTTGTTTTGTTTGAAATCTATAGATTTGAAGAATATGAGCAAAGATTAAAAATTAAATTATTTATGGAATCAACATTAAAAGAGAACTAAAATATATCACATAAATTATTTAAAGTTTGAATTCTCATGAAGTGTACTGAAAAATCATTATTTTAGATTTTAAACTGAATAAAAATTAGCAATATTTTTGAAACAAATTATAATAAATCTTTAAAAAAATGTCATTTGACATTCTATAAAAAAGTAAATTTTTGGCTAATCCCCAAATTATTTTTCTAATTCAGAATAGAGAGAACTTAAACCTTCTCTGGTAATTGCAGAATCCAACAACATCTAAATTTGAATAAAAATCTGAAAAATTAATTTTAAGTGATTATTTTTGCATTTTTGTTGAGTGTACACAGTTTCTCTAACCCCAATTTCAATTTTGATTATATTTGGCAATCCAATTCATGTATTCAATATGAACCTGGTGCTAAATTTTCAAGATTTTGTTTTTATTTTCTAAAAGATTATGACTGCCAGCAGATACAGACATTATTTTATCTCATCATCATCATATATGTAAGTAAAGCAAGTATCTAAATATAAATTATAAATAAGAACAGAGGAGAATAAAATCAATCAGGCTGATACAAAAAATATAATACACAAATGAATCCTAATTAATAATTTTTCAAAGATACTCCTAAAACTTGGTACTGAATATTTGTAACAAGTTTTTCATATTATGGCCCCTAAGAATTTGTTAAGATTTGTAAACATAACATCAAATGCATATCTGTCAAAAGAGAGTGATGTTTTGTCTTAATGGAATTTATTGAAGAGAATGTCAATTCCAACAGGCAAATGGAACTAAAAAATGAACTAACATATGTCACAACTCTCCACATACATGGATATTTTTTCCTTACAAAGTAGGTTCTGAAACTTAGTATCAAACATATATTAGTATCCTTATGCACAACAGAATTCTGTTTTGGATTATTATGACATATACAGGAAATGTATACTTATATAAATCTGCCAAACTTTATTTTAAATTGGAAATTAAATCCTCTGCTACTGTCAACAAATTATGTAAAGAAAATTATATAATTATTTAGAACTTAATCCTGTTTTTATGTTTTTCTGTACATAATCCGTCAAATTTTTATTTATTTCTAATTCATTCAAGACTACACTGAGTTTAAGTTTTGATGAATCATTCATATTATTTAATATCTGGCTCTGGTATTAGGTGACAGTTTATTCCTGCTTCTATCACAGCAACCTGGCATATGAACATTTTGTTATATAACAAATTGAAAAGACTAAATGATACAGCATATCAACATGATTTTCAATTAGATGGGTTATGTCGGACAAAATATATTTCCAAAAAATTGCAGAAGAGTAAAAATTATAGTGTGATCAACCAGTTAACTGTGATTGACATCTTGGCCACATGATATATATCACATCTCATTTTTGAAGGAGTGTTATTTTTGTTTGGAGAATAACTTTGATATAAAAATTAAAGATTGATCTATTTGCTCTCCCACTGCAGATTACATAGGTAAGATACTAATATAAAGAGATATGGAGAATAAATTTTTTTTTAAATATTGAAAGATATAAGCTTTTATAAAAAATATAGATGAAGTATTTCTAATTTTAAATATCTAACTATAAGCAACTGACTACTGATTTGATTTATTTCAGCCTTACAATCAAAGAATAACAATATGATTACAAAAATTACATTTTTTTTTTTTTTGGATATTAATATCTGGAAAGAATAGTTAAAACTGATAATCTGACTTATATCACAAACTAATAACTAGAGCATTTCACCACTCACATTAAAAAACAAAGAGAGAGAGAGAGAGAAAGAGAAAGACAAAAAAGAAAAGGATAGAAGAAATATTGATCAAAAATACTCATATTATTACTAAAACTCTTTCAGATTCCAAACTTTATATATATAGTGTCCAGTCAAAAACAATTAAATGGGACATCAAAATTAATGGGGAAACAATAAAATTTCAATGTATATTGAAAATAACACAAGTTGAAAATCATTTTTCTATAGGAATCACAATGATATAAATCAAAAATAGTGCTTAGTTTGTCTCTTTGCTATTCTTAGTTGCAGAATGTCTATGGCTTTAGTCAATAATCTACTCCAGACTTGTAATATAAATAACAAATGCTAGATATTGTATGTAAAAGCCCTCAAATTCAAAATGGTTACCATACTTGAAGGGTATGACTGAATAGTAGTATGCTGTTTGCATTTTTTATAAATAAAAGAACTTCTTACAAAGGATATTTATAAGGAAATGATTTCTGTTTACAGTGTATGTTGTATAAAATGGTGCACAAGTGGGTCAATAAATGCTCTCAAAGTTGCTTAAAAGTTGTTGATTTATTGATCAACTCAGTTATCCTATTCAGACTATGACTGTAAGGCAGGTGTAGATAATTCAAGCTGAGATGCAAGCAACAAATGACAGTGTAGCATTTGCAATAGGGTATTCTCATGGTTTAGCCTACAACCATGAGAACCATAAGAAATGCAAAAAATTCACTGTTAAACACTCATTCTCGAATTTCCCCCCTTAAAAATCAAATTGCCCCCAGTGGGGCATGCGTCCCACATTGGGAACCAAGGAATTATACTAATAAGGTTAGCAAAAATGCATTTTGTATTTTCAAAATTCAGTGTACATAATGCATGATCATTTGAATTTTGGAAAATGTACAGTCTATGACAGAAAGGTTTTGACATCTACCGTAGAGGCTGTATTAGAGGAAGTAGTTTCGATTGTAAAGTCTGGAAATCTCCACACAGCAGAATGTAATGAAGTAGACCATTCTTACCGCAGTAGAAATAGGGGTAGGGAATATTTCACAGAGGGAAGAATTTCTATGACGTACTTGACATGAGTAATGTGATCTGCATTCTTCTTTAACTTTCCATTTTATAATACACAGAAGGCAATTTTATTTTTTATTATGCTCTTTATAAGTTAAAAAAACTCAATATTGAAATTAATGTCAATATACAGTAGTTTAGATAATTGTAGAATGTTTTATCATCTTGATGTGTAAGAGTGCTAGCCACTAGGCCTATGAGTTAGACTATAGGACTATATTTTAATCATTAATCAGAATCCTATGCCTAAGTTTCAGTTTGGCTTAGACCACAACACTTTCCATAAAATAGCCTAAATATGGCTCCAAAAGGCAAAAATTTATCACTTAGAGTTGAGATTCATAAATCAACTAATAACACTATAGGGGCCTTTTCATAAATTTAGATAATTGATATTATTCATAATTTACTATCATTAGCCTTAAATAGTTAGAACTGATATATATATCACTAGCTCTAGGTAAATAGGGACTTAAGCAATCGGGAGTCGTTTGTTTCTTCCGTCTCCCGACTCCGGGCAGTTTTAAAATCCGACTCCGGCTCTACCCAAAAATCTCCGACTCTGCAATGCTGCGTGAAACAACAGTTATAGTCTCGAACCAAGAACATCAAGAAATACGTGAATTAATCTCAAATACAGATTCTTCCACATAATAAAAACTTGCACAAAAAAATAAAATAATCAGTGATTGAAAAAGATGATAGATTAAATAATAAAAAAATAAAATGACCAGTGATTGAAAAAAGATGATAGATTAAATAATAAATCAGTAGTAGCAAAATAATTCGGTTAAATTTTTTTTAAAATTCCGTTGTTGTATGTCAAATTGTTGCGTTGCATGGCAATGACGGTTCGTTTCTCTACACGTGGTAATGATAGTGACAATTTGGGTGAATTTCCTAATGCCCGTTACCTTGCCTTATAATTGAACATACAGGCATAGGTATTTATATTTATATGAGAGAGATTATATCTCTAATAATCATACCTGCGAATAACACGTGGTCGTTAAGCCTAACCAAAGTTTAACATAAGTACCACGTGGTCACCAGATTATATCTCTAATAATCATACCTGTGAATAACACGTGGTCGTTAAGCCTAACCAAAGTTTAACATAAGTACCACGTGGTCACTAAGCCTAATCAAAGTTTAACTTAAGTATATTAGGCTAAATAAAGTAATATAAGCTATAATCAATAGAAAATTAGAAAAATATTGAAAAAAGAACTTTAAAAACCTTTTAATATGAAATCTTAAGTTCAATAATTTAACGAAATAATACCTTAAAAACTTTTTAATATGAAATCTTAAGTTCAATAATTTTACCGAAATAAGAAAGATTTTAAAAACCTTTTTAATATGAAATCTTAAGTTCAATAATTTAACAAAATAATATACAGACATACTTGATACCCTCCATTAAAAGCAATCTCATTGGGTTATAATGGTTACGTTCAAGAATCACATGTCCATTATGATCCAATGAGACTGCTCAGTTACCAAAGATAAGATCGTAGTAATCCAATGATATCGGCGAGCTAACATGTCACGTGGTCACTGTAACCCAATAAGATGGTTCAAATAACGTTGATCTTCCATCTTTGATCTTTAGCTAGTAATTTACGCCAATTATAATATTGTTCAAATAACGTTGATCTTCCATCTTTGATCTTTAGCTAGTAATTTACGCCAATTATAAGTGTTACGTTCAAGAATCACATGTCCATTATGATCAATGGGACTGCTCAGATCTTAGTAATCTAATGATATCGGTCAGCTAACATGTCACGTGGTCACTGTAACCCAATGAGGTGGTTCAAATAACGTTGATCTTCCATCTTTGATCTTTATCTAGTAATTTACGCCAATTATAATTAAAAAAACAAATTTCTAATAATCAATACCTATCTTAAGGCCTCCCTGCCTAAATCCCCTAACGGACAAAAGTTGTTTCATAAAAATCCATTCAGCCGTTCTCGTGTTATAAATGTACACGTGTGCTCAGGCATTTCAGATTTATAATATGTATAGATTAATCTATGCTAAAAAATGGTAAACTAAACTCACAATTAAATGTCACTATATTAATGTGACTACAGATGCTATCCCCAAAATTACAACATATAAATAAGGTTTCAAATTCACATGTTTTATATTTGTGATAAAAGGTGATAACAAAACAACAAACTTATGGATTTAGTACCTTTAAAATGTTAAGATTTTTTTATTTAAAGAACTGAATACAGTAAGACGCCGTTTAACGCGGGGATACGTTCCAACGAAACCAAGCGCTGAACGAAATAACGTTAAACGAGGTCATCTTAACATGTAAATAATGAAATGGGTAAAACAACAGTGAATAAAAAAATATATGTACCATTTTTTTTCATAACAATGTTTTAACAGATCATTACCATGTTCTACATATTAATGCTGTATGTTAAAGCATGGTCTTGGATATGGTACAGTACTCTCTCATTTTAATATTATTTTTTAAAAGGGTATACTTTAAAGTTTAATAATGAATGGATTATACGGTTTGTAATTCTACCGCAATTCTGTTACAATTGTATATCTAGACACGCATAACATTCAAAATTATAAAAGCTGATGATAGATTTTTGAAATCTAAAATGTATACTTCAACATGGATATTAGTGTGTCTCAAATAGGTCTACACAGTGCCGGATCTAGTTAGTGCGGGGCCCGATTGGGATATTTTTCGCGGGGCCCCTCAAAATATGGCTTAAGGTGGGTTCACATTACGAGCGACTCGACCGACTTGAACGATTCTGTCACATTTCTATAGCAACAATAGTCGGCGGTGTAATGTGATTGGTCTGGCTCGAATCGGTCGATCGATCTATAGCATCATCAAATGTTCCACTAATAAAGAAAACAAAATTTGTTTCATTTTTGTACTAAAAAAATAATGAATGATGATAGTCTAGCTGTTAGATCGAAAGTACTCCATTATTCTGAAATGAATTAGTTTGTTAAAGTCACTACTGCCATTAGTGCTCTTTATTCGTTATTGTATTGGTGTTACAGGTAGTTGATATTTTGTTTTATCTAAAAATAATGAAGTTAGGTATTTAAATAATAAAAACTTCATTATCTAGATTTCCTATTTCCATTTTTTAAAATATTTCTTATTTCAATGATTAAAACTTCTTGATCTGCTCAATGTAAAAAATTTTTGAATGAAAAATAGTCAAAAATTATCATGCTACAACATATTTGCTTATTTGTCATGGTGGTATCATATATTATATGTTATTTTTTTGCTTAACAACTAGCATTAGAATTACAGTCAAACCCTGATAAGATGCCCCCATTAAGCCACCACCCTCACTGACCACCAAGAAATTTGGCAGAATGGATCTTCCCTATGTTATTAAAATAGGCAAACTCCGATAAGACGCCATCCACCAGTAGAAACGCTTGAACAAATATTCCTTTTGGTATTGTATTTGTTCTCATTAATCCACCATGAGCATCCCAAAGTTCACCAGTACTGTATATACAGTATTAAAAACTCTGGATTCATTTGTAACTAGCAGGTGAGAGAGATGAAGTTAACAGTTAATCATGTGTCTTTTTAAGCCTGGTTCACACCTAGATTGTAGAAAATTTAGAAGCCGGTCGAGTCGCTCGTATTGTAAACCAATCTTTATATGTATAAATAAAATAAGTTATATTTATAAATAAAGACCCATTTTTGTCGGCTGGATTTGCTACGTGGAAGCTTCGGCTTTCTACTTTGGAAGACCCGAGTTCGAATCTCGAGTCCCACCCATTGAAAACATTTATCATGATCATGAAGTCGGGCCCTCCCGTCGATCCCCGTCGTCCTTAGCCGGGATTAGCAGTGAATCCACACCATATAGTCACATAGACCGAATGCAGTGGTCGTTCCTACACAGCATACAAATGCGATGTATTCTATATGCGGGAATTCTGTGTATTCACTGCACCCTGTTAATGAAAAATGCTCAGAATTATCACATATGGAGTACAGTCCATATGTAATTCCCAGGCCACATGTCAACATCCATTATCGGCAAAAACCAATGAACAAAATCCATTTGTGCATGCGAGTCTCGCAATTTCAACTGTTGCATAATATGAATCTTGCAGGGGTACCAACATAAAATAGACCTAAGCAGTGGACTGTCGGCCCATTTTATGTTGGACCGAAGTCCTTTCTTTGTGCACTGTTTTTCAAACAGTGGTCTCTTCTTTGTCCTTTCTTTGGTCCACTGTTTCAAAAACAGTGGACCAAAGAAAGGACAAATCATATACCATCACGTGGGCACTGGATAAAGAATTTTGACTTCATACTGTACTGCCAGCTACATCAATACAACTTCGTCAACGACTTCAATGGAAATCGGCCGTCGACCCTTTTCTGGTGCCACACCCAAATCTCCATTGTCTTCGAACTGTATAATTGTTCTTTTACTTATTTTTAGACATGGGCCCTTTTCATATTCTTTTCAGTTCTTTTATTTTTAGACATGGGCCCTTTTCATATTCTTTTCAAATGACAATATTCTCTCAATAAAATATGTTAAAATAACTAATAATACACGGTCTCTCTTTTCCAAAAGCATGTGATAATGGCAGAATGGTTTGATTGCAATGATATAATGACAATTTATATCTAATGTGTAGTTTCGTAATTTGTATGCTTTTATTTGTATAAATTTCACCTTGATGTGAAAATTTGAATAATTTTATTTTTCGTCGAAAACAGCAACCCCGTGGCCTAGTTAGCATATATTAGGTTTCAATATAACATATTGATTGGAACCCGCTCCAGAGAGATGTGATTAGGATCAATTAATTTATAACTAACCTGTACAAACCTGTATCCAAAATATTGTGATAGGGTTCAATATAAAAAAATAATTGGATGTTGGGACGTTTTCGGTAATTGTAATCTTCTGTAACTTCCTTTATTATATCGTACCATTTATACATTCCGCGAAAATTGAAAAATGATACATATATTTTAAAATATTTTTTCGTAATACAGTGTTGTGACAAATATGCGAAATATGGAATTCTAAATGGTTATCATTGATCTACGTGTATACATGCGTAATTGAAATTGAGACTAGACGACAAAATGACACGTCTGACACTACTCGAATCTTGATCAGAACCAAACTATTATTTGTAACGAGGTTACAACGGATCAGAAGTGACCGAAATTAAGATGTTCATGTATATTAATACTGCAATATATTTAACTTAAAATAATAAATATAACAAGTTTAAAAAATGTGGTAATCACAAAAGGGAGAAGGGACCAGGAACGAGAGTACAGAACATCCTCCCCGGGTTGAGACATAGTTTGAACTAACTGTGAGATTGACATCCCTCATTGATTGGGAGTCTGCAAATTCTTGAGACGGGGCGTTTAACGGATCCATTGGCTGTCTTAGCTGTAATGACACGGTCAATTCCATCAGTCCTAGTATGGACATTTTCAACACGTGCCAGTTTCCACACTTTTGGCGGCAGATTGGGTCCCACGAGAAAAACCAGATCTCCAATGTTAACGGGTGTGGTCTGAGAGGTGCATTTCGATCGTTGTTGTAAGTTGTGTAAATACTCTCTGGACCATCTCCAGCAATGTTGAACTAGTTGCTGAAGTAAGGTCCAGCGATCAAGGTGATTGATCAAAGGTGTTGTCACAATTTTCTGTGGTAATTCCTTCAAGGGTTCTCCAATCAGAAAATCACCTGGTGTCAAAGCTTCTAGGTCGTGTGGGTCTGAAGAGAGAGGGCAGAGGGGATGAGAATTGAGAAATGCCTCTATTTGTGTCAGCGCAGTAAGCAATTCCTCAAAGGTTAAAGGTGTAGTGCCAACTATTCGTCTTAAATGGGTTTTGATTGACTTTATGGCTGCTTCCCAGTCTGCAAAAGTGAGGAACATTGGGTGGGATGAAGTGCTACATGATGCCTTCCGGCAAAGTATGATGGGACAAGTCTTGTTGGGTAGCTTCTCTACGTAGGAATTGATGCAACTCTCTCAGTTCTGTACGTGCCCCTACAAAATTCTTTCCATTATCAATAAACGTCTGAACAATACACACGTCTAGAAACAAAACGTCGTAGTGACACGATAAAGATGCTGTTGAGAGTTCAGTAACAGGTTCAATATGGAGGGCCTTTGAAGTCATACAGACAAATGCTGCAAAGTAGCATTTACTGCATTTATAGCCACGCCCCTTACGATCCTTGATCGTGAGGGGGCCAAAGTCTACACCTACCTTGACGAAAGATCTGGCGCTTCTCACTCTGGCAAGAGGTAAGTCTCCCATGATAGGATAAGTCACTGATGGCCTGTCTCTAAAGCATCTCAGGCAATTATGGGTTATCTTCCTTATATTACTACGTCCGTATTTATCCAGAACTTCTGCCTTATAGTTGCATGCAGAAGGTCTGTCATTTAAATGGATGCGATGGTATTTTTCCACAATAAGAGTTGTTAATGGGTGTGAACTAGGAAGAAGCATTGGATGTCGTTGGTCATACCCAACTGTTGTCAAACGAATCCTACCCCCTACTCTGATAATCCCATTTTCACTGAGGAAGGGGTGGAGGTTAGTGAATGGGTGTTTAGTTTTATCTTTTCTGAGCGCTGACATCAATTCTCCCAGTCCTTGGTATTGGGCTAGGCGCACGCAAAGTTTCTCTGCTGATTCCAGTTCATTAGTAGATAATTCGCTGTATTTTCTTGTGAGTTGCTTGATATTAACAAATCGTTGGCAATATGCTGTTACTCTGATTAATTTATCGTAGGAAGAATATCGGCAAAACAGGTTGTGGCGACAGTTACTTGGGCCTTGATACTTCTCTCTTCCATCGACGTTGTTGTTAGTAGGCTGTGCAGGCCAATTTTCTAATCCCTGCCTCAGGAAGGGGGGACCATACCACCACAAGTCGTTATCAATCAGCTGAGTAGGTAGCACTTCTCTTGAGGCCAGGTCTGCAGGATTCTGATCTGTCGGAATGTATTTCCAATCATTTGGTGGAATAATTGTTTGTATCTTGGTTACGCGGAGCGCAACAAATGTTGTCCATCTGGTGGGGCTATTTCAAATCCATGCTAAAACTACCGTTGAATCACTCCATGCCGTTAATTGTTTAATCTCGTGAGTTAAAGCAGATTGGACCTGATTTATCAAATTGGCTAACAATAAGGCGGCACACAGTTCTAGGCGTGGTATAATCAATACCTTCAATGGTGCCACACGTGTTTTCACACATAATAGGTATATGGGATCCAGGGACCCAGGTGCCCGCTGGGGAACGTCGTTTCACGCCCGATCGTAATATGCATATAATAAAAATATGAAACTGTATTATATATAACATATTATTTAATGGGCAAAGCCTAGAGCTTTGTTGAATTTGAAAAACAATTTTTTTTTATAATTTGCTATTCTTTGAATTCTTAATATTGAAATACAGTATTTTTTCAAACAATTTGTGCAATTTTTATTTTATAATTTGCTATTCTTCGAATTCTTAATATTGAAATACTGTATACTGCTGTAAAATATTATTATACGCTAGGTAATGATTATAGAATAGCTTGAGAGAATTGTTTTTAACATGTTTACAGATTAAAGGTTATGAAGAATGCATGCGGGCCCTTTAGACATAGTAGATGGCATTTTGAAATAATTCGCACTCAACTTGAACAACCTATTTCATGCCTTTAAATACGGTATTAAACGACACTTCGGCATGCAATGTATTTTATTACTTAATAATTCAGTTATTGCCAGTAAAGTTACGATCCTAATTTATTTCATTACTTGCTTTTAAACATGTTTACAGATTAAAAGGTTATGAAGAATGCATGTGGGCCCTTTAGATGTACTAGATGGCATTTTGAAATAATTCGCACTCAACTTGAACAACCTATTTCATGCCTTTAAATACGGTATTAAACGACACTTCGGCATGCAATGTATTTTATTACTTAATAATTCAGTTATTGCCAGTAAAGTTACGATCCTAATTTATTTCATTAATATTTTTACGCTACGTAATGTATAAATAAAAGTTAAGAGCAAAACATAGTAAACGAGATAGTTTTTTGCATGTAAACGCTTAAATATGCAATATTCTTTCCACTTCCCGTTGCTAATCAACTGATGGAATGGTTGCAACCCACATTGTAGCCTCAAACCGATCAACAAACTGCAGTAATGACTAATCAGTTTTTGAGTAGTGTACAAAGCCGAACCTTTTCTGCTGATGTTAAAAAACTTTCTGTCATAGATTGTACACATACAATGGGTGCCAAGAGAACCAACTCAAAGAAAACACAAACTGAATGAGCTTTCCTTTGCAACATTTCTTTTGATATGCAGATGAAGAAGTCAAGCTTAACAAGATTATTACTAAGGATGAATCATAAGTGTATCTTTTCCAATCTGAATCAAAGTGAGCTTCAACGCAATGGAAAGAAATTTTGGGTTATGCCATCAGCAAGGAAGGTTATGCTTATAGTGCTTTGGAATTCTCAAGGAGTGTGATTAGCTCATTTCCAGAAGCAAGCTAAGAATGTGAATGATGCATCATACTGCAAAAATCTGTTGATGCTTCTGGTTGCAATTTGAAAAAAATGTTATGGCTACTGACTAGAAAGTATTGCTCCATCATGACCATGCCTAATCTCATACAGCTTAATTAATCCAGAAGAGAATTGAACAATTATACTGAGAACTTCTTGAACATCCATCATATAATCCAGAGTGAATTTCACCTGTTTGGTTCTGTAAAAATTCACTTTGATGGAAAATGTTTCACAGATGATGAAGCAGTTGAATATGAGGTATGAATGTGGCAGAGACAGCAGTTAAAAGACTTCAATGCTACAGTTTCAAGGCATGATAAAACAATAAGATAAGTATATCAATGTTGGTGGAGATTATGTTGAGAAATAAGGGGAAATGCAAATGTAATAATAAATGTTTTTAAGTTCATATCTCATTTAAAAATTTTTTAATCATCATTTATTGAATTTCCCTTGTAATTATTGTCATATAGCATATATTCCTTGTTAATTTCATTAAAATAGTTTACTAATTTTATAACTTCAAGAAATTATACAAAGTACCATCAAAGAGCAAAAACTCAAATTTTTATCAATTATTATTATTAAATATAAAATATATTTATTCAATTAAAATATAAAATATTTTGAAATTACTCACCACGATAAAAATAAAGCTAAATTGCCTAAAATAAATTTGGTTACAAAAATAAAAGTAACTCAGCCACATAAATTTTCAGTCCGCAATAAAGTCCACATTTCGCTGGATGTGGAACGAGAAGTTCACTCGAGGTTTGGAAGACCTTATGAAATAATTGAGAAATCGACCCATTCAGCATCGGCGTGGGAGAGAACTCCATTTGTAATAAGGTATTTGCCCTCCAACCCAAATTGTCGGGTTATGCGAACCAAAACCCGACAGGACAATAGATACGAATCAGATCTTGAGTTAAGGGAGGCGATTGAACTGCTTTGTGGTAGTGGATAGATTGGAAGACATTAACAAGGCGCTCACCCTATTTCTCACAGCCGAAAACTCGGCCGAGATATCAAAATAATTCGCCGCCATCACAACGATATAATATATCAGGAATTAGACGGTTGGAATATTATAAGCCATCACCAAATAGAATAATTCGCCGCCATCACAACGATATAATATATCAGGAATTAGACAGTTGGAATATTATAAGCCATCACCAAATAGAACGATATCTAAACGAACGTCTAATTATTGGGGTCGAAATGGTTGGGAAAAATCGATAACAAATAATTCACAATCACAGGATCGTAACGCGTCGTGAGGATGAGGAAATCCTAGATTTTACAAGCCGCCTTAACCGCCACAATGTTTAGCCAAGAGACAACCGCATAATATACAGCAAAGGTGACAGAACAAACCCCGCCGGCGTAATCGTCGAAAGAGGACAAATATACGAGAGATGCGAGACAATGTCACTAGTAACCAAGCAAATAAATTCGTAAACAAACAGCCGAAAAATACATGCAAGATTACTTCAATTAGAGAAAGGCTGCGCCAAAATAATTCATTCACATTTAAGGGTGAAGTACATGACTTAATGGTGAAAGACCGACCGACACGGAATAACACTATTGCTCGAATTAAAATTAACAGAAGCGGAAACATAAGCGCAAAGGCAAACGCAATGATAAACAATTAAAGTGTCAATCTAATAATCTATGTGCCGGAATTGAAATTACTCACCACGATAAAAATAAAGCTAAATTGCCTAAAATAAATTTGGTTACAAAAATAAAAGTAACTCAGCCACATAAATTTTCAGTCCGCAATAAAGTCCACATTTCGCTGGATGTGGAACGAGAAGTTCACTCGAGGTTTGGAAGACCTTATGAAATAATTGAGAAAAATAGTCCTACGACTTTCGCAGTAGAACATAGGAAAACAAAAAGAAAAATATTAGTACATGCGAATCGTTTAAAATCCGCTGTTGCTCGGAAGGAGTTCGAATCTCGAGAGGAGGAAGTGGACGCTATTCCGCCACGACCCGACTTGGATTCAGATCGAACTCTCGAGCCAGAGATTGATCCATGGGACGAAATTATATTTTCTTCCTTGGGACCCAATTTTGCTACGACGGATGAGTCCGATGAGACATCCTCGGTACGGTTCTAGACTGACCGCAACCGGAAATTCGTCCCCATTCGACCCCTTTATATTGTACCCCCTAATTTGATGATGCTGAGTCCAAAAATGAGGTTAATTTTTCAGCCGGAGGCCCCCTTATCGAAATATAGGGCCCCAAAGTTGGGCCTATGAATCGACGTTTTTTACGTTTTCTACAGAAATTTAAGAGATAATTTGATAATTCTAACGAATTTCGACGTGATTTTACATTCCGAACGCAATGCAATCACTTCCGTTAACCTACGACCTACCTTTACAAAATTACATAACTTTTTTACCACTTTTTTCCATTTACATAGTTTTCATCACTGCAATATCCTGTTTCTCAGTTTCAACTTTAAATATTGGTTGGAAATATCATAATAATCCTAAATTATATCTTGCAGTTTCCATAAGTGCTAACTGTAATAAAATACAATGCTATGAGCAACGAAATCTCTTTGTTTCCTTTCTGGAGACCAATTCCGAAAAGCATGCTGGGTAATTTGCTCTCCTACCGGCAGTTTGTTTATATTTCCTGTTACAAAATAATTTTAAATTTGTAGTTTATATTAATTACTTAAGAATTTAATATTTATTATATAATAATAACATCAGAAAACATGTATATGAATAGATTATTGTAAGACACAAGCTTTCATACTTAGTATTAGATAAGGTGATT